>SDVV010007658.1:0-17649 GCA_016164225.1 Gammarus roeselii | reverse complement strand
AAGACCTAAAAAACCTACATCTTTATAATCCGTACGTAAGCAATCGTAAATAAAAGCAATAAGATACCGAAAGGAATCTGAAAGATATCGTAAGGCAACTGAATTCCCCAAGATGATCTTATCTCGAGATAAGATCATTGTGTGACCACACATCAAGAGATAAAATCGCTAATTAGCATTTGCGGTTTGGACACCGCCTGAGTCCGGTCGACCCCTCTCCTCTTCCCCACCCGTCACGGCCAGTCTCTATGTATCGTAAGCAACTCACTTGACCAGAATAGAAAAAATAAACATATAACTACAATGTCCGAGAAATACAGCGGGTAAGTCAGACATACTAAAAATAATATACATTCTAACAAATACATCGGCCGACTCATAAAGAACCTGCGTTCCTGGTATCTCTACGTATCATCAGTAACTAACTTGATCAATTTGTCTTAACATACAACTACAATGTCCGATAAATACAGTGCCTGAGTCAGACACAGTAACAAATAACATACATCCTAACCAATACATTCGATAAAAGGTTCAAAGATCTAGTCATCTTATATCTAATTCCTTCACAAATCATACATAGAGTCACAAATTATCGACAATCTAATTCCTTCACAAAATCATAAAAGTACTCACTAATTATCGCGTATCTAATTCCTTCACCGAAAGCATATCCGGTCGAGTCACAAAAAAACTCCGTTCACGGGCAGGCTCTATGTACCAACAGTACCTCGCTTGACCCAAATAGAACAGAGCACTCGAGATGCGATCTAACAAATGCATTAGCCGAGTCCCAAAAAACCTGCGTTCTTGGTATCTCTACGTATCATCAGTAACTAACTTGATCAATTTGTCTTAACATATAACTACAATGTCCGCGAAATACAGCGACTGAGTCAGACACACTAACAAATAACATACATCCTAATTATCATCTATCTAATTCCTTCACTAAAAGCATATTCGGTCGAGTCACAAAAAACCTGTGTTCTTGGTAACAAACACTATGAAGTAACTGTAACTATCTTGATCAATTTGTCTTAACATCTAACAACAATGTCCGAGAAATACAGCGCCTGAGTCGGATACATTAATAAATAACATACATCCTAATTATCGCCTACCTAATTCCTTCATAAATAACATACATCCTAACTATCGCCAATCTAATTCCTTCACAAGGCGATTCTTGCGCCTTCTTTTCCAGGGCGATTCATGCGCCTCTTTTTGCAGGGAGATTCTTGCGCCTCCTTTTCCAGGGCGATTTTTGCGCCTCCTTTTCCAGGGCGATTTTTGCGCCTCCTTTTCCAGGGCGATTTTTGCGCCTTCTTTTCCAGGGCGATTTTTGCGCCTATATATACTACTAACGTCTCATCAAGCTTCTTTTGGAATAAATGCCCGCCCGTTGGTTTTGAACATTCAAAACCAGATGCGGCGTTTCCAGACGACAGAAATCACTACTAATAAATGGAAATCAGAACGACATTTCTATTATTTCCAAGCGATTACATAGCAATCTTTTATCTTTTAAAATATGAAATTTTATTGTAATGATTAACCAAGCAAAAGATTGTGTATGAAGTTAGATATAGTGTATGCTTTCATCTCTATAGACGTTGTACATTTTTGGACAAAAAATAAGAAAATAATTATTCATTGAATAAAGTTGGCAAACGGAGAGGTAACAACTGATTAAGTTCTGATTTGTAGTGCGATTCAACTTCGTTTGGATGAGTATGAATACTACGACGATGTACACAGATTATGTGTAGCGTATTATGAGTATGAATAGTACGAGTGTGTACCACAATTTTTCAAGTGTATCATTAGCGGGAATAGTACGAGTGTTCAATAAAATTTGTGTCGTGCAGTAACACTCCACAATATTTGGATGATAAGAAATCAATTGAAAAAATATTTTTGGCTTGTCGGTTACCTATCATCAATGTTCATTTAGTTGCTCATTACAGACTAAATATTAAACTGTCTCCACTTATGTGTCAAGTTCGTTTTTCTCGGTGGGTGTGAAGGGGAAGAAAGACTACACAAAAATATACAAAACATTTTTAGGTTATCCTTAAGTCGTGGGGGTATCATCATGTTTTCGAGTAGTTTTTGACGGAGAAGTAGATGAATACATCCATCTTTTCCATGTTCAGAGCCCTCACTGAACAAGGGTGATCATCCAGTAAGAAACAAAGAAGCCTGAGGAACAACACTCCATTAACAAAATACACTTCAAAACAAACGTGGAATTATCTCAAATTTTCCTAAGCACATAAGGGATTGAGAACAGAAATCTTATTTCTGTCCCTTTCAATGGAAATGTGTTCAAACACATTTCCAACCAAGATTTGATCACTTATGAGGACCATCTTCCCAAATACATACGAACGAAATCAGTTTTGTATTTCTGAAGGGAACATTTACTGTAAGCCTCTCGAAATTAAAAATTTAGCTCTTGCTTGCTATCGTTACTGTCCCCTCTACTCGGCCGGCGATGGCAGCTGTTTGGTATTGAGGCGAAGTACGCATCGTCACTGAATGAGCGATTACAAAATATGACAACCGTTTTGGAGAGGGTGTGAGAGTGTTGCAGGGACGATAGCATCCAATTTTCTGGCCTACCTCCCTGAATTCCCTTATGTCCAGCTAACGTTCACTATGTACTAAATGAACGGATTTATAATAATATCCTTCACCTAAACATTACATTTGGTCTGCAAAGAGTTTGAGCTAAGTACAATCGTGGATGCCAAAATATTCCACACGCCCTGCTACTGCCTGTCCGTTATTTAGCTCTATCTCTGCCTTAGGTTACGTCACTGAGCCTTGCAGCGAAATGGAGACCGCAATCAGTAATTAAAGTTAAATAAGGACCAGATGGGGTTCCAACGGCCCTGACATCATGGTAATGAACGAATTTACGACCCAAAGATCCCAGGGATGAGGCAAAGGACACATTATGGGGGAGGGATTAGGTGAGGGATCGAACGAAGATGAGCTGGAGTACTAAACCGTCTCATGGAGTCGCCATCCTTGGATTGGAGGATTAATTTCCAATGAATTCATGGTTAAATGTCATACAAATCCTCAATTTCTATCATCGCCATAAGATTCTTGACTTTCTCTTTGCCAAACTTATATTTGATATTTAGAAAAACAGTACTGAGTTGTTTCCCTGTCGTTCTAATCCCTTGATGAAGGAAACGACACGTACAATTTTTTTATCTATGCAGCAAAATGATAGTCTGCAGGGGATGGTATACTACGAGAGGAACGGGATAATCATAGTCTGCAGGGGTATGGTATAGCTACGAGAGGAACGTGATAATGATAGTCCGCAGGGGTATGGTATAGCTACGAGAGGAACGGGATAATGATAGTCTGCAGGGGTATGGTATAGCTTCGAGAGGAACGGAATAATGATAGTCTACAGGACTATGGTGTAGCTACGAGAGGAACGGGATAATGATAGTCTACAGGAGTATGGTGTAGCTACGAGAGGAACGGGATAATGATAGTCTGCAGGGGTATGGTAAAGCTACGAGAAGAACGGGATAATGATAGTATGCAGGGGTACGGTATAGCTACGAGAGAACGGGATCTTCACTCGATAATATGTTTTAACTACCGTTACAATTTTAGCTATTGAGACTTCAGCGGCAAAAAATATTAGGCTATTGCAACATATGGTGCCTTTAATTGAAACCCAAAATATTTCGTCAACGCCTGGGACCAACAAGCGAAGAGGAAAAAAATATATGAAGCGTGGACGCATCATGGTTATTACGAATAATGACGTCAAAAATGAATCTGTTTAGCAGCTATTTAGCGTATTGGAGTTTCTGTCTTTTTGGACTTACTGTAATAGAATTCGGAGTATGGCCGTTTGAATAGTTCTACCAATCGCTTGCATCCATTTTCTCAACTCCATTATTATAGCGTTTCCATTCATGAACAACGGGACTTCAACAGCAGCCCGTCCCTCAATTACTGTTATGTCCATATCGAGGGCAAGTAATCCTTTTGATCCTGCCACGTGCCTTCCTTCGTGTGCCTGAGGACAAGTGGATGGGCTTGGGGACCAGATGTCTCACATGAATGCAGTTAAATACATTCGCAGTGTCTTGAGAAGGCTCCGGTGCTGCCGTGTCGTTCTGTTGGTTGCCACTATCACAGTTTAATAATTTTAAAACTGATCCAGGTGGATACGTGGTTGATAATTTTCTTAATCATTCTAGCTTATAATCGAGATTTTAAAAATATTGATTCTATTGGTTTCGCATGGAATTTTAGAAAATACTCTCTTGAAAATGTGAGTGTCATCATCAGTCTCTAACGATCCTCAACTGTGGCGTCAACTTCTATCAGTGGCGACCGCTGACGCTCGCTCCCGTCTGCCTATTTTCCTTTCGGTGACGTCGTCTGAGCATTTCTTCTACCAAGTCACCTAAACGGCCGCGCTGCTAACTTAATGAATCGTCGTGCTTCCGTTTATTGGAGGATGATTGATTGAATTGTGTCCTTGAGCTAAGAAATTATGATTAATTATTAAAAACTGGATCTGGAGGAACATTTGATATCAAGTTTTCTCCATCTCAACTATTGCTACTGTAGCATTTGCAGCAGTACCAGATACGTTTACTTATTACTTTGTCCAAAACGTCTCCGACGAAAAATATGACGAAGTAATTAAAATGTAACTGACACAGTATGTATGACAACACCGGCAGTTGGTCGCTGAAGAAGAGTGGTGATGACCTGCTGCTTCGCTCAGCAGGTCAGCAGCTGTACATAAAGAGCGATGCGGTGTGATGAGGAATTTCTAAAGAAAGCAAAGCTTGTTGACGAGTGCGAATAAATATTGCCGGATGCGTGTGCTATTTGGTGCGTAGTCAGAGATGCATGCGCACCTCTAATATATTATTACATCATTGGCCATCCGGTCAAGAAAGGCATTAATGTAGTCTCTTCAATATATGGGACGAACTAATTTCATCACGCAACCCACACACTCTGCGACCATATCGTTCACTGATTAAGCAGACCACACTGTGGGCTGTTCGTGACGACAATTTCGTTCAATGACTATTCAGACCACATTGAGCACTGATCATGCCGACCGCATCGTTCACTGACTATGTAATGTGGTCGAAATTGAGCGCTGATCATGCCGACCACATTGAGCGTTAGTTATGCCGAGCACATTGTGCGCTGGTCATGCCTTCCACATTAAGCGCTGATTATGCTGACCACATTGCGCGCTGAACATGCTGACCACATTGAGTGCTGATCATAATGATTACACTGTATATTGCGCGCTGAACATGTTGACCAAATTGAGCGCTGATCATCATGATGATATTGCGCGCTGAACATGACCAAATTGAGCGCTGATTATGACCAACACATTGTCCACTGATATCTCTGACCATACTGTGCGCTGATTGTGCCGATCATGTTGTTCATTGTTATTCCCAACCACATTGTGCTCTGAAGACCCACCAAGGTGCATTGACATGGTCGGTCCGACCTGAAGAATACCACACGATGAGAACTTGCATCAAATAATATTTTATAGTTGAATCACATAACTGAGCATTAAAGTACTGTCCAGTTTCAAATATACTCAACATGCTACAAATGGTCTCCATGGTAATGGCCTTACTTCTAAGTGCATCATGCTAGACTTTCTTACTATCTTACAGTATCAACATCCAATAACAATCACGATATTATCGTAAGCTTTCGTAAACTGAAAAAATATTTTTATCGAATTAGAAAATCATTAATAGCTCAATTAATGATATTAAAATATTCCCCCTTTTGAATTTATAGGGAATTGTTTTAGAAAATGCCTGAAGCCAATGCCAGCTCGCTCGTATTTCATTCAAAACCATTTTTCGTTGTTAAATAATGAGTAACTTCTCTCACCGCTTCGAAGGCAACCCCTGAATTGATTTCAACAATATTGATCTGACTTTGGAATCATTTATGCAGAGTTGATTGCATGACTTACTTAACTAATTCGAATAGCAATCAATTTTATACACTGACTAAGCATGGAAATATCCCACAACGGGATTTATTCCAATTGTATTTTCAAATACATAGGAACTCGCGTATTGGATTCGCGTGCTGTTGAGACCCGCATGCTGGATAGCGTGGACGATTTTTTTCCTCCTGTCGTACCGTGTAATATTTCATATTACTTTTCAGTACTGCATTCCGATCTCATATATTTAACCATACAACATTAGGGAGGTGTGCGTTCTGTCTGTCACATTGGCTGTTGACAAAATGTTTCCGAATAAGTCGTTATTTTTGATGTTCCATGACCGTGAGACAGTTTTTTTTTCACCACCCAGTTATCGAAATATGAGTGAATTATGGTAGGCCTACCGGTTTACAAACCATTATCCACCCCTATTATCTAGCTGCATATGGAATTTGTCACCAAAGCAGCTGCTTGCTATGTAACCGGTAGTGTACCATCAAACATAATAAATTTTCCACATAAAACCGTGCAACACACGCAATGAATTGACCTGGAAAAGATCCTTCGAAGAAGGACTGTAGTGGATGGAAGACTTCCTTTATTCACCAGTGATGGAGATACAGCATTTCAATGCGCGCGACAAAACACAGTTCGGTATTTAACTCCGTACTTAAGTGAATAAACATTACAACAAGAGGCAGTCCGCGATGAGCATAGCCAGAGTACCGGAAAACGACGTCACGCAAGAAACAAATAAAAATTCTTGATAATGAACTCAAACGAACAAAACAGGATCTAAATTGGACCCGAACACAGACGAAATAACTGGGTCGAGCAGCAGCAGCATTGAGGTAGTGAATTGAGGGGCACTGTACGCCGGCCAACAGAAGACATGGCAGGCAAAACAAATATCAGATATAAAATCAGCGAGCTGATGAGCAATATACATGATATAAATCGTTAAATAAATATAATTCAAACTTGAAAAAAGAAACGAATATGAAAATATTAGATTAAAAAAATCGGGTTAAGTTTGATAAACTAATACTGCAATGGACATTTAAGGGAACGACCCACCTAATTCCTCCTCTTGCACAAAAACAAAGATATCACACCTAGTGTAATGAGTTTGTTCTTCACCGGCCAGTTCCAGTCGGCGGTGAAACAATCTTGGTAGCACAGTTTTACATTTTCAAGTCCAAACTTTACTGAGGAGGGGAGGGGGAACCCAGCATCTCTGTGATGAGAAAAGTTCCGGAGAAACTCTTAGGACGAGAGATTTAAAGACTTGACCGCGGTTGCTGCAATTTTTATGTGCTGGACGGTATTGGCAGTGGAAGCGAGAGATTCATGGAATGGAAATTAATGAAAAGTGTTACACAAAAGATGTGTCAATTAGTGAGAGGAAGCCAGAAATCATCCACCAATTGAATAACTAGGATGGAAAACAATAATGGATATTGTTGTTTCAGCATTAATGTTAAAAGTTTAGTTACGTGCTAACTTAAATAAAAACATTCCAAACTTTTTGTATATGGTTTCCAATACCCCAACGTACAGACTATTTGGACATTTTCTATTCGTATCCCTCGGCGCTCCTCTTGAACGTTCATATTTCACGGGGTGGTGACGTTGTTCAATCCCCAATCAAATGCATAATCAGTAGGAGTATGTTGATGTAAATTGATTGTGGATAGGGCTGGTCGATCTGGCAGAGAACTTTGGCACCGGAAAAGATAGATATTCTTCATCGCTGACCATTTTTCATGGCTTGCTACAAAGCAAACTTCCAGTAAATCAATCAACAATTGATGTATATTTAACACATGGTTATTTTATCTTCTTGATATAAAATTAATAATCCTCATCAATGAATAATCCTATAAATAACATTTTCAATTCACAACATCCGGTAATAATATGATTTTTTATAGCAGCATAAGAACCTTTTTTTAATTATCAAATAAAAAAATTGTCGGTTGATATTGTCATAATTCATTTTCGTGTGTAGGACGTATGTAAGTTTCCTTTATTTTACAAGCCACAACACTATTTGATCTACCAAGACTCATAGTCTTGAGGAGTACACCCAAGTATTACGAAGCCATCTCTATCCCAATACTTTATTCTTCTCCTGATCTTATGGCATTCCACATAAGATCATAAAGTCGGATCTTCCTCTCGTCTGGCGGGATATCCCACTCGCCTAAATTTTAACACGAAAATTGTTCAGTTCGTTAGGCAGTCTGTTGTCTTCTTTCCACCCGGCGTATATATAAACTTTCCTAAAATGAAGTCATTCCGACTATCGGAACATATATAGGGTGGTTTCTCGATGTGGGGGAAGATGAAACGATACTGGTAATTTTGTTGGGCTGTTAATGTTCCACATCTGTAAGAAACACGAAAATGAAAATGAGCAAAAAGAAATAATATCTTCACAAAGTACTAAAATAAAAACCGACATAAATAATAATAGTGACGATTATTATTGCTATGAAAATAATAATTACACTAATTTATAAGAACAATTGTTTGTTTTTCAATAAAATTATATCAGTATTAGTAAAAATCGTTAGTATTATTATTACGGTTATTAAAAACATTATTATCATTGTTAAAACAGTTTTCATCCAAAACATGTACACAATGGAGTAGATCCTGAAGGACACCCTGCAGAAACGAGTAATTAACTTTCAGAGCATTTATAAAAAACATAGTCTGCAACTCTTGGCAAGCCTTTCTCCAAGGTATTAATCATAGTCAACCTTTATTGTTACTTAGAGTTCTGTTTTTTTCCGGGTATTTGCATAGGGTGAGTATAAACGCAATGACTCCATATTTTTCAGTTTGTGCCCTATTTGTTCTCCTAACGGAATTACAAGCAATCAACTGAATTCAACACGAACATATCAGAATACATGTACAACAGTTCATGATACATTTGAAACATTCTACCGGGAAATTCTGTATGGCAAAAAAAGGCAGGTACGCCATTTACATTGCTGTTTCTATGGTCCAGAACTATATCATCTTGGCGTGCAGTATTCGGGGCCTGGAGTGGCTTCGTTGTTTATGGTAACCATTTTTCATGGCATTTCGGCAGCAACGGACGATCTCTTAGTGAGAGCTTCCGAACAAAGAGTCACAGCATCTATTGGCGAAGCAGCTGATCCCAGAGACGACATTTACATATGCTGCTGAACACAGAGACAAAATATCTTCGTAAGAGCCGACGAATCCAGAGACACTTCATCTGTGTATGATGCCGAGCACAGAGTCGGATCATCTCCAATAGAGATATCGAACACAAACATAACAACGCCATTAGAGCTGTCAAATACAGAGACTCAGCATTTTCATTAGATCTGCCGAACACAGCGACACATCATCTTCGTAAAAGCTGCCGAACTCGAAGAAACAGCATTTCCATTAGATCTGCCGAACACAGAGACACAAAATCTTCGAATGAGCAGCCGAACTCGGGGACAAAAGATTTTCGTGAAACAGATTCGCCGTATCTTCGTTTGAGCTGACGAATGCAGCAATGTTAATGCCGTACCTGCTTTTTTTGCCATACAGAATTTCCCGGTAGAATGTCTCAAATGTATCATGAACTGTTGTACATGTATTCTGATATGTTCGTGTTAAATTCAGTTGGTTGTTATTAATTCCGTTAGGAGAACAAATAGGGCACAAACTGAAATATATGGAGTCATTGCGTTTATACTCACCCTATGCAAATACCCGGAAAAAAACAGAACTCTAAGTACTATGACTGTTGACTATGATTAATACCTTGGAGAAAGGCTTGCCAAGAGTTGCCGACTATGTTTTTCATATATGCTTTGAAAGTTAATTACTCGTTTCTGCAGGGTAACCTTCAGGATCTACTCCCCTGTGTACATGTTTTGGATAAAAACTGTTACAACAATGATAATAATGTTTTTTAATAACCGTAATAGTAATACTAACGATTTTGACTAATACTGATATCATTTTATTAATAAAACAAACAATTGTTCATATAAACGAGTGTAATTATTATTATCATAGTAATAATAATTGTCACTATTATCATTTTTTGTCCGTTTTTATTTAAGTACTTTATGAAGATATTTTTTTTTCTCATTTTCATTTTCGTGTTTCTTACAGATGTCGAACATTAACAGCCCAACGAAATTACCAGTATCGTTTCACCTTCCTCCACATCGAGAAACCACCCTAGATTTGTTCCGATAGTCGGAATGACTTCATTTTAGGTAAGTTTATACATACGCCGGGTAGAAAGAAGACAACAGACTGCCTAACGAACTGAACCATTTTCGTGTTAAATTTTAGGCGAGTGGGATATCCCGCCAGACGAGAGGAAGATCCGACTTTATGATCTTATGTGGAATGCCATAAGATCATGAGTAAAATAAAATAATGGGATGGAGATGGCTTCGTAATACTTGGGTGTACTCCTCAAGACTATGAGTCTTGGTGGATCAAATAGTGTTGTGGCTTGTGAAATGTAGGAAACTTACAGACGTCCTACACGCGGAAATGAATTATGACAATATCAACCGACATTTTTTTTATTTGATAATTAAAAAAAGGTTCTTATGCTGCTATAACAGAATCATATTACTCCCGGATGTTGAGAATTGAAAATGTTATTTATAGGATTATTCATTGATGAGGATTATTAATTTTATATCAAGAAGACAAAATAACCATGTGTTAAATACACATCAATTGTTGATTGATTTGCTGGAAGTTGGCTTTGTAGCATGTCATGAAAAATGGTCAGCGATGGAAGAATATCTATCTTTTCCGGTGCCAAAGTTCTCTGCCAGATCGACCAGCCCTAGCCTTAATCAATTTACATCAACATACTCCTACTGATCAGGCATTTGATTGGGGATTGAACAACGTCGCCACCCCATGAAATATGAACGTTCAAGAGAAGCGCCGAGGGATACGAATAGAAAATGTCCAAATACTCTGTACGTTGGGGTATTGGAAACCATATACAAAAAGTTTTGAATGTTTTCATTTAAGTTAGCACGCAACTAAACTTTTAACATCAATGCTGAAACAACAATATCCATTATTGTTTTCCATCCTAGTTATTCAATTGGTGGATGATTTCTGGCTTCCTTCCACTAATTGACACATCTTTTGTGTAACACTTTTCATTAATTTCCATTCCATGAATCTCTCGCTTCCACTGCCAATACCGACCAGCACATAAAAGTTGCAGCCCCCGCGGTCAAGTCTTTAAATCTCTCGTCCTAAGAGTTTCTCCGAAACTTTTCTCATCACAGAGAAGCTGGGTTCCCCCTCCCCTCCTCAGTAAAGTTTGGACTTTAAAATGTAAAACTGTGCTACCAAGATTGTTTCACCGCCGACTGGAACTGGCCGGTGAAGAACAAACTCATTTCACTAGGTGTGGTATCTTTGTTTTTGTGCAAGTGGAGGAATTAAGTGGGTCGTTCCCTTAAATGTCCATTGCAGTATTAGTTTATCAAACTTAAACCAATTTTTTTAATCTAATATTTTCACATTCGTTTCTTTTTTCAAGCTTGAATTATATTTATTTAACGATTTATAACATGTATATTGCTTATCAGCACGCTTATTTTATATCTGATATTTGTTTTGCCTGCCATGTCTTCTGTTGGGCGGCGTACAGTGCCCCTCAATTCACTACCTCAATGCTGCTGCTGCTCGACCCAGTTATTTTGTCTGTGTTCGGGTCCAATTTAGATCCTGTTGTGTTCGTTTGAGTTCCGTATCAAGAATTTTTATTTGTTTCTTGCGTGACGTCGTTTTCCGGTACTCTGGCTATGCTCATCGCGGACTGCCTCTTGTTGTAATGTTTATTTACTTAAGTACGGAGTTAAATACCGAACTGTGTTTTGTCGCGCGCATTGAAATGCTGCATCTCCATCACTGGTGAATAAAGGATGTCTTCCATCCACTACAGTCCTTCGTCGAAGGATCTTTTCCAGGTCAATTCATTGCGTGTGTTGCAGGGTTTTATGTGGAAAAATTATTATGTTTGATGGTACACTACCGGTTACATAGCAAGCAGCTGCTTTGGTGACAAATTCCATATGCAGCTAGATAATAGGGGTGGATAATGGTTTGTAAACCGGTAGGCCTACCATAATTCACTCATATTTCGATAGCTTGGTTGTGAAAAAAAAACTGTCTCACGGTCATGGAACATCAAAAATAACGACTTATTCGGAAATATTTTGTCAACAGCCAATGTGACCGACAGAACGCACACCTCCTTAATGTTATATAGTTAAATATATGAGATCGGAATGCAGTACTGAAAAATAATATGAAATATTACACAGTACGACAGGAGGAAAAAAATCGTCCACGCTATCCTGCATGCGGGTCTCAACAGCACGCGAATCCAATTCGCGAGTCCCTATGGATTTGAAAATACAATTGGAATAAATCCCGTTATGGGATATTTACATGCTTAGTCAGTGTATAAAATTGATTGCTATTCGAATTAGTTAAGTAAGTCATGCAATCAACTCTGCATAAATGATTCCAAAGTCAGATCAATATTGTTGAAATCAATTCAGGGGTTGCCTTCGAAGCGGTGGGAGAGGTTACTCATTATTTAGCAACGAAAAATGGTTTTGAATGAAATACGAGCGAACTGGCATTGGCTTCAGGCATTTTCTAAAACAATTCCCTATAAATTCAAAAGGGGGAATATTTTAATATAATTAATTGAGCTACTAATGATTTTCTAATACGACCAAAATATTTTTTCAGTTGACGAAAGCTTACGATGATATCGTGATTGTTATTAGATGTTGATACTGTAAGATAGTAAGAAAGTCTAGCATGATGCACTCGGAAGTAAGGCCATTACCGTAGAGACAATTTGTAGCATGTTGAGTATATTTGAAACTGGACAGTACTTTAATGCTCAGTTATGTGATTCAACTATAAAATATTATTTGATGCAAGTTCTCATCGTGTGGTATTCTTCTGGTCGGACTGACTATGTCAAAGCATCTTGGTGGGGTCTTCAGAGCACGATGTGGTCGGGAATAATAATGAATAAAATGATCGGCACAATCAACGCACAGTATGGTCAGAGAGATCAGTGGACAATGTGTTGGTCATAATCAGCGCTCAATTTGGTCATGTTCAGCGCGCAATATAATCATGATGATCAGCGCTCAATTTGGTCAACATGTTCAGCGCGCAATATAATCATTATGATCAGCACTCAATGTGGTCAGCATGTTCAGCGCGCAATGTGGTCAGCATTATCAGCGCTTAATGTGGAAGGCATGACCAGCGCACAATGTGCTCGGCATAACTAACGCTCAATGTGGTCGGCATGATCAGCGCTCAATTTCGACCACATTGCATAGTCAGTGAACGATGTGGTCGGCACGATCAGTGCTCAATGTGGTCTGAATAGTCATTGAACGAAAT
Source organism: Gammarus roeselii (assembly GCA_016164225.1). Classification (NCBI taxonomy): domain Eukaryota; kingdom Metazoa; phylum Arthropoda; class Malacostraca; order Amphipoda; family Gammaridae; genus Gammarus; species Gammarus roeselii. Next base: position 4,181 of record SDVV010007658.1, on the reverse strand, counting down.
TGTCGTCACGGCAGCCCACAGTGTGGTCTGCTTAATCAGTGAACGATATGGTCGCAGAGTGTGTGGGTTGCGTGATGAAATGAGTTCGTCCCATATATTGAAGAGACTACTTTAATGCCTTTCTTGACCGGATGGCCAATGATGTAATAATATATTAGAGGTGCGCATGCATCTCTGACTACGCACCAAATAGCACACGCATCCGGCAACATTTATTCGCACTCGTCAACAAACTTTGCTTTCTTAAGTAATTCCTCATCACACCGCATCGTTCTTTATGTACAGCTGCTGACCTGCTGAGCGAAGCAGCAGGTCATCACCACTCTTCTTCATCGACCAACTGCCGGTTTTGTCATACATAATGTGTCGGTTACATTTTAATTACTTCGTCATATTTTTCGTCGGAGACGTTTTGGACAAAGTAATAAGTAAACGTGTCTGGTACTGCTGCAAATGCTACAGTAGCAATAGTTGAGATGGAGAAAACTTGATATCAAATGTTCCTCAAGATCCAGTTTTTAATAATTAATCATAATTTCTTAGCTCAATGACACAATTCAATCAATCATCCTCCAATAAACGGAAGCATGACGATTCATTAAGTTAGCAGCGTGGCCGTTTAGGTGACTTGGTAAAAGAAATGCTCAGACGACGTCACCGAAAGGAAAATAGGCAGACGGGAGCGAGCGTCAGCGGTCGCCACTGATAGAAGTTGACGCCACAGATAAGGATCGTTAGAGACTGATGATGACACTCACATTTTCAAGAGAGTATTTTCTAAAATTCCATGCGAAACCAATAGAGTCAATATTTTGGAAATCTCGATTATAAGCTAGAATGATTAAGAAAATTATCAATCACGTATCCACCTGAATCAGTTCTAAAATTATTAAACTGTGATGGTGGCAACCAACAGAACAACACGGCAGCACCGGAGCCTTCTCAAGACACTGCGAATGTATTTAACTGCATTCATGTGAGACATCTGGTCCCCAAGCCCATCCACTTGTCCTCAGGCACACGAAGGAAGGCACGTGGCAGGATCAAAAGGATTACTTGCCCTCGATATGGACATAACAGTAATTGAGGGACGGGCTGCTGTTGAAGTCCCGTTGTTCATGAATGGAAACGCTATAATAATAGAGTTGAGAAAATAGATGCAAGCGATTGGCCATACTCCGAATACCATTAGAGTAAGTCCTAAAAGACGGAAACTCTAATACGCTAAATAGCTGCAAAATATATACATTTTGACGTCATTATTCGTAATAACCATGCTGCGTCCACGATTATTATTATTTTTTTCCTCTTCGCTTGTAGGTCCCAGACGTTGACGAAATATTATTGGCTTCAATTAAAGGCAACATATGTTGCAATAGCCTAATATATTTTTATTCGCACAAGAACACCATATTCACCCGTTCAGTCAATATTTTTTGCCTCTGAGGTCTCAATAGCTAAAATTGTAACAGTAGTTAAAATATATTATCGAGTGAAGATCCCGATCTATCGTAGCTATGCCATACCCCTGCAGACTATCATTATCCCGTTCCTCTCGTAGCTATACCATACCCCTGCAGACTATCATAATCCCGTTCCTCTAGTAGCTATACCATACCCCTGTAGACTATCATTTTGCTGCCTAGATAAAAAATTGTACGTGTCGTTTCCTTCATCAATGGATTAGAGCGACAGGGAAACAACTCAGTACTGTTTTTCTAGACATCAAATATAAGTTTGGCAAAGAGAAAGTCAAGAATCTTATGGCGATGAAAGAAATTGAGGATTTGTATGACATTTAACCATGAATTAATTGGAGATGAATCCTCCAATCCAATAAGGGCGACTCCATGAGACAGCTTAGTACTCCAGCTCATCTTCGTTCGATCCCTCACCTAGTACCTGTGTCCTTTGCCTCATCCCTGGGATCTTCGGGTCGTAAATTCGTTCATTACTATGATGTCAGGGCCGTTGGAACCCCATCAGGTCCTTATTTAACTTTAATTACAGATTGCGGTCTCCATTTCGCTGCAAGGCTCCGTGACTTTACCTAAGGCAGAGGGAGATGCTAAATAACGGACAGGCAGTAGCAGGGCATGTGAAATATTTTGGCATCCACGATTGAACTCAGCTCAAACTCTTTGCAGATCATGTAATGTTTAGGTGAAGGATAATATTATAAATCCATTCATTTAGTACGTATTGAACGTTAGCTGGACATAACATGAAAACGTTTTACCGAGGGAATTCAGGCAGGTAGGCCAAATAATTGGATGCTATCGTCCCTGCAACACTCTCACACCCTCTCCAAAACGGTTGTCATATTTTGTAATCGTTCATTCAGTGACGATGCGTACTTTGCCTCAATACCAAACAGCTGCCATCGCCGGCCGAGTGGAGGGGAGAGTAACGATAGCAAGCAAGAGCTAAATTTTTAATTTCGAGAGGCTTACAGTAAATAATCCTTCCAGACATACATAATTGATTTCGTTCATATGTATTTGGGAAGATGGTCCTCATAAGTGAACAAATCTAGGTTGGAAATGTGTGTGAACACATTTCCATTGAAAGGGACAGAAATAGGATTTCTGTTCTCGATCCCTTATGTGCTTCGGAAAATTTGAGATAATTCCACGTTTGTTTTGAAGTGTATTTGGTTAATGAAGTCTTATTCCCCAGGCTTCTCTGTTCCTTACTGGATGATCACCCTTGTTCAGTGAGGGCTCTGAACATAGAAAAGATGGATTTATCCATCTACTTCTCCGTCAAAAACTACTCGAAAACATGATGATACCCCCACGACTTAAGGACAACCTAAAAATGTTTTGTATATTTTTGTGTGGTCTTTCTTCCCCTTCACACCCACCGAGAAAAACGAACTTGACACATAAGTGGAGACAGTTTAATATTTAGTCTGTAATGAGCAACTAAATGAACATTGATGATAGGTAACCGACAAGCCAAAAATAATTTTTCAATTGATTTCTTATCATCCAAATATTGTTGAGTGTTACTGCACGACACAAATTATATTGAACACTCGTACTATTCCCGCTAATAATACACTTACAAGATTGTGGTACACACTCGTACTATTCATACTCATAATACGATACACATAATCGGTGTACATCGTCGTACTATTCATACTCATCCAAACGAAGTTAAATCGCACTACAAATCAGTACAAAATCAGTGGTTACCTCTCCGTTTGCCAACTTTATTCAATGAATAATTATTTTCCTATTTTTTGTCCGGAAAGGTACAACGTCTATAAAAGTGAAAGCTTACACTATATCTAACTTCATACACAATCTTTTGCTTGGTTAATCATTACAATATAATTTCATATTTTAAAAGATAAATGATTGCTATGTAATCGTTCGGAAATAATAGAAATGTCGTTTTGATTTCCATTTATTAGTAGTGATTTCTATGGTCTGGAAACGCCGCATCTGGTTTTGAATTTTCCAAACCAACGGGCGGGCATTTATTCCAAAAAAGGTTGATGAGACGTTCCCTACATATTTTAAAGAACGCAGTCAGAAACCCGCCTCTCTTTATTTGCAATTAATATAAAATGTGCAGGTTTTGCGCATCAGTGAAGATAACAGAGTAATTCAACTCCGTACCAATTATACTGTGATGATAGACTTATTCTACTCCGTGCCAGTTATACTGTGGAGACTGACTTATTCTTCTTCGTACCAATCATTCTGTGAAGATTGACTTATTCTACTCTGTACCAATTATACTGTGAAAATCGATTTAACATACTCCGTGCTATTTATACTGTAGAGATTGACTAATTTTATTGAATTTAAATCTATGTTTTACCTTCCATGAATTATGGTTGGACTTATCCGTATAAAAATCCGCTGCATATGTCACAACCGTTCCACAGCCAGTATTTCAATGTCGATGAGACCTTTTATAACGACGGATAATTACCAGATGATATCCAAAGACGGATAAATGAACCAGTGAATGATATGCTTCATGGCCAGTTAAAAGAACCTTCAATATTATATCCGCCAACAAATCAGGCAATGGACTGGCTCATCACGGCTCATTCGGCGAGCCTAACACGAGCAGATATTGAAGCATGTGTTAGAGACATTCAACTTACGGAGAGAGTTTGAGGACATATAAGTTGATTTAGGATTTCACACACATAATAT
>SDVV010007657.1:0-17650 GCA_016164225.1 Gammarus roeselii | reverse complement strand
GTATATATTTATGCATAGTTATAAATCATTTTCTGCTGGAATCTCGACTGAAGAAATTAGTTCTTCTAATTCATTAAATTACGATTTGAAGTTAGCAGGAAACTATGATCTATTTATCTCAGATGATAAACAACCGTTGATTTTCATTTAACCATTTGCTTTTCTGTTCTTCTCTTTGCAGATCCCGACATAACTGCAGGTGATGGTGTCTACTCCCGCTATTTGCCTCAGATGCTCTTCTTTCCCGGCCACTACGAGTTAACCGTCACTGCCACGCACAACAACGGGCTTGCTAAAGTACCCGCCGTAGATTCCCTGGGTCGGAGGGCGCGCATGGAAGGAGACCACGAAGTGAGCAAGTGCTGCGGCAGCTCCATCACCTACAAACACGTAAAACCCGTCGCCCCCTTCAACAGACAGGAGCCCTACGGTGTGCTCAGCGTCGCCCACGAGGCGTCTGACACGGATGTTTTCCCACCATCCCGGATTCTAGATTTGAGGGCTAATGTTAACGACAGCACTCGTTTAGTGACCCTGAGGTGGACGGCCCCTGGAGATGACTATGACTGGGGAAGGGCCAATTTCTATGAAGCCATCATGGCTGACAGCTGGTCTCAAGCAAAAGCAATGGATGGAGAACAAATATCGGATCTTCCCACACCGAACACCGTACCAAATGAGCAGATGATGACGTTAGATGTCAACAAATACGACCGTATTATCTATGTTGCCATTCGCGCTGTTGATTCTGCCGGTAACCGCGGAGGTGTGAGCAACGTCGCCACTCTGCTTGTCCCTCATCCACCCACAACTCCACCCCCTCCTATGACGTACCCATCAAATGCCCACCCTAGTACATCCACAGAACCCAGAGGGCGAGGTGTCACCCAACCAATCAAAGTGGCGGGTTACCCTCTCGAAGATCTTGCCGTGCCCATTGCCGCTGTTGTTGGTGGTTTGTGTGTGATTATAATTCTTGCGGTTGTCTGTGTTATCCTTCACGTGAGGCGACAAAAAAAGCACACCAGCAACAAAGAGGCTGCCGAAAAAAGAGAAACTAATCGAAATGTCATGGTTAAGAGTAATTCAGCAGTTGTCATTGACCACGAAGAAAGTCACGATTCGGCCGACAGCACCATCAAGGATGTTGATGCTCTGAAACCTATCCGCCCCCTGTCACCGGTTCAGTCATGGGCTGCCTCTAAACTCTTGGCTGAACACGAGCGTCGTTTCTCTGTCACCAGCGGACCTGCCATTCAGCCAACAAATCACATCATTGACTACTCTGCTTCAATGCACGACCCATTTCCTGACGTCACTTTGACCGGAACTCATTCTTACCCCAGTTCGCAGACACCATCGACCACTCACTCTGATCCTCCGGCATACCAGCCACCATTTGCAGAAGGCTATGCTCCATACCCTTACCAGTATGCAGCTGGTTACAGCCACGAGGACCTTCCTCCCTACACCCCTGGTCTTTCATCACAATCTTCTCAGGCATCTACAGCGTACGCCCACGAGGTGCCCCAGCCAGCTCTTGGAGAAGGTTCCTACGCTGCCGATATTCAATCTTACCAATCATCCGAGATGCCAGCTTTCGTGTCCGATAATTACAATGCTGCTCAACCCACAATGTATGCTCCATATCCCGACGATCCCAACATGCGACCTGTTGTTCCTACTCGGTCTAAGATTCCTCCCCCTGTGGCACCTAAGCCTCAAGGCCCAAGAGCCCCTGTCGTTCCTACATCAGCATCCGGAGGGTCCATGGGGTCTCCAAGCAGCCTGTCTGAGCCCAAGCGACGAAATGTTACTCAAGTTTAATTGAGTTTCATTGATCAGTAAATTCCGAACCTGAAATATACATATCTCTCAATCTTAGTAGGCTGACTAAGTTTTGTTTTATTGTTATATATTTTTAAATATAATTAGGTGATACCGACATGACAGTATTCGCATACAATTGTTTTACGATTCATTACAAAAAAAATGAATGATCTAAAAAATATCCGACCTTCATACTTTTTTTGAATTTCAGTGAAAGTATCCTTACGGTATAGTCGTGATGCAAGATGTAGTGGCCTAGCTGTGATTTTGTGACGCAGAGGAGTACTCCATATTCAAATAGTCGTAGAAAATTGCTACCGCCGACTTTTCGCTGACGAACTTAGAGCTCTTCTCACATTTCCTGGCTCTACTCTGTACTGCTGCAAAAGGATCAACCACTCGCTGGTTAATCTCCTCCCTAACAATACCATGAAGCTAAATGTTGGCAAGGGAACTTCGTAGCGCGCATATCATGTGAATAGGCATCTTGTCCCTTAGCTGAGCCGTCGTTTGTGCATTCTATGTCCAGTGTTCTAAACAAGTATTCCATGTACGTGTTTAATGTCTATAGTTAAACTACGTAACATTTTGAATGTTAATGAAAGTGTTTAAATATTATACCTACCGCTTGTAATTAATACGTACCTATCTACATCAATAAAAGAATTTCCACGCGTGTAAAATATTGTAAATAGGTTGTAAATATTTGTTAAAGATAAAGTGACAATGAGCGACTTTAATAAATGAGGCGGTCGTTGAAAGATATCAACTGTAAAGAGGGTTTATATTTGTTACCGTGAACGCGTTAGGTCATGGAAAGCAAACAATATTCGAATAATGTTTTTACAGAAAATGAATAGCCGAAAGCTTTTCATTTGAATCACCGACTTATTTTAACCTTCAATTAATCAAGTAACTCCATCAATGGTATGTGATTATCCTCTTGGCTCTTTTTTATTTGTTTTCCGCGAACAAAATTTCCTATTGAAATTTAAGTATGCACTAGTACGTACCTTCTCAGTGTTGAGTTCGTTTAACACTAAATTTCTCCATGTTTCCTCAGACAAGGAATCTCCCATGTATTGTATACTTGCTGATGAGTATTACTGTCCTCTAGGATGTGAAACCATGACGCACTCGTTGTATTCTTATAAGCTCTGCTCATGTCTAGTCAAACGCATCTAAAGATATAAGCTGCATTTTCTCACCACAAGGATCAATCTATGAGAGAACTTCATCACTTCTTGACTTTCGTTACGTTGACACGGCAGAAGACCAAGTCGAATTTGTGATTGTTTAAACAATTTTCCTTTCATGCGGTAAACTGTGACCTTTAGAATACTCGCCTCCCAAGACATTTTAGGGTTTATAAGGTATATTACGATGGTAACTTCCTGTGCCGATTCATTAAATCCATTTCTTATGCTTTGATTTGTATCCTCCCGAACTTATTTCATTCATGACGGCAAACATTACGCTTAATTAATCATTTGTGAAAGTTGATTCGATAAAATACAATGTCATACAGCTGAGAAGAATTTGTTCTTTAGTTACTGCTTCATTGACCTACAGCCGTTCACCAAATGTATCTGAGTTTCATATTATCATGAGAACAATTCAGTCAATGTTTCGTTGGCAATGCAACTCTAATTTGACGCATTCATATTTTCAATTTAGAATCCACGACGACAATATTTTCCATATAAAATGTGACCTCCCATCTTGTATTTTATAAATGAACAATGTGTTATGTTGTAGGAATAGTTTCAGATTATATATTAAATTGCTCAATGGTATTTCAAATGGAGATAACTGACTAGGAATTTGGTGCTCATATCATTGGTTCAGTCTCTGTTCACAGTGGGGTCAGCTTTTGGCTGCGGCGGAGTTAAGATCGGAAGTGTAAGGTGATATTTTCTGGAAAATGATTGTATTTATTGCATATTTCCATCCCCTGCCATCGTACTGACCGAGAAATGTCACTGTGTCAGTTCAACTAAGCATTGTTGGCAATAAGTTGACATCACTTAGGATCGCTCATCAACATTCAGTAGCTAAGTATTTAAATGTCAGTAGATGCAACAATAATCCTATTATTTGAACAGGCAATTTTATATTTAACAGCCAAACAGTCAATTCCGACCCTGCTGATGGACATGACATAAATTCTGCTCGTTCTGAAACGTAAAATGTTCCAAAAATCCACCTCGTTTTGGTACTCCTTGCGATGACTAGGATGATGCCAGCATAATCCTGGATACACTATCATTGAGCTGGGCTTGTAGTCACCGCAATACCTATTCCTGTGTGTAAATACTTGGTGACATGTATTAATGGAGCAGTGCTCCAATATTAAAGAATAATATTACTAATAATTAGTGTAATAACATGGTCATAGTTATATGATTTGATCTCAGAGGGGAGTTGTCACGGGAGTCTGTGATATGACAATAAAATAGACCTCCCAGTTGAACCCACCGTAACAGCACTTTAATTCCAGTTAAACACTGACTTCGACCTTCACGCTGTTGAAGTGTTGTGCCGCCACATTAAAGTGTTATTAAGGTGGGTCTAATTGGCCGGTTACTTCATTACTACTGTAATTACTGATGCTGCGACTATAGCTTTAGAATCTAGAACTGTGAAAGGATTGAGGAGCTTTTCTGTCTAGGGTTACTGACAATCAAGTCGAAGCTTCGAAAGGTCCCCCTCTATACCAAACGTTACCCCGTCACGAGATACCATTGATTGCTCACCTATTCTTACTGAACACCGGATCAGTCTGATAAATAGATTACTTTTAAAATAATTTAATCTTTTCAAAAAAACGGCGTCTATTGCTCAATAAAATTTTGAAATTTTACCTTGTTGATTGTTGTTCTTTATTAGAAACCTTCATCATTGTTCTTGATTTGAATCCATTTGAATGTCCTAAATAATGATCACATCTTTATTATACTTTATGCTATTCCTCTGCATGACAAGTTCTTGTCAGAACACTTTTTAATCCGACTATATATTTGATGTAGGGCCACTACAAGCTTCTGGGCATTAAATATGAGCTGTATCTATTTATTATCTGTGCCGTGAACTGTATAGTGAAATCATATCACTTCTCACTGTTACTAATTTCGGACAATAATTGCGTTATATATTGTGTAAAATGTGTACTCAGATTGCAGGAGTTGTTTTTGTAATGTATAGATGAATAAAATGTATCAAAAACAAGCGATCGTTTATTATTTTACTTCTAGATTAGATTAGAGTGTTAAGGCTTTCTAGTGCACTGGATATTTTACCGGTAACAAATTCATCTATTTCTATTGTCCTGGTGCCTGCAGCGCCAGTTTGGCGAGTTCACTGCAATGGTCCCGGCTCCACAGCGGAGGTCTCTCGCTCATCCGTTTAAAAGACGCTTAATATAACACTAAGAGAAACAAGCGTATGAATGTCCAAATATGCTTCACTAAACTTGGTACGAAACCGTATTTGTTGATGTTATTCCATTAAGAAAAACTTGGGGCTGAAAAAAAAAATCATGTTTTTTTTTGTAAATGAGAGGAACCCTATCCATGTCTTTACTTTAACTGATGAAGTTGATTAAGGTATATTCTAAACCAGAAATGATGTTTAAAATAATTAAACGGGAATACCATGAATATATTTACGGGTGGGTAACGCAAATTAAACGAGATAGGCGCTGATTAAAGAAGAAGAGTCCAACCAAGAAAATTCATCAAGAAATACATTTTTTATTTTAACTATAGCAATTTCATACGTCATTGGCATTTATACATGTTGAACATGGAAACATTCAGCATATATTTTATGTGATTTCCATTGCAAAGACAAAAAATCTTCCTAACCCAAGAATCATTGAAGCTCACAATGGAAAAGTGCTGGGCGTTGTAGCCTGAACAATGATGAAATCCTATCACATCACAATCTCCCTAACCCAAGAATCATTGAAGCTCACAATGGAAAAGTGCTGGGCGTTGCAGCCTGAACAATGATGAAATCCTATCACATCACAATCTTCTTCACCCAAGAATCATTGAAGCTCACAATGGAAAAGTGTTGGGCGTTGTAGCCTGAACAATGATGAAATTCTATCACATCACATTTTCAATTATCATTTGCAAGACCGTTTATTGCTGCGAATCGGCTTGATCAATTATTGTTTGATCCGTGGAACCAAAGGGTCATGAATCCTTACACTTCATCATCTATAACAACAACAGTGTCACTGATTCCTCACGTTACGTACTATAAGCACCAACCATAACAACCAGGAGACAGTTTCTTTGCTCAAGACCCAAATATGTTATCAAGATTTGTGATTGCCCCTGAAGAGAAGTTGGACCCGTCAAAAACATCAAGACCGGTTTGCTTCAAGAGCAACATTACTAGAAAGATTGGCGAACAGAAGCTTCATCCACGTCAGCAATTTATGGAGGAATTTGCTAAGCAATAAACCTTAGGAACTTCTCGAGTGCTTCCGATAATAATCTTAGCAAGTTTTTATTGGCATCTCCGTAGGAGGATCAATGGGATGCCAACGACACGGCATCGGGCCAGTTCTGGCTCCCTACCTGGCACTTACTTGCAAAGCTCTTCGGTAGACAGTTCTTTTGATGTTACGAACAATATTCGACTTGAGGCACAGATGCACTAGCAAGATCGAAAACATTTTAAAACGAGGGGATTCAAAAGCTACGCATAATAAAATTCGCATTTGATCCGGATACTGATACAGGAGTAATTGAAATGCATATTCCCGGCCGGTATAAATCGAAGTCCACGCTTAGGTTATGTTTCAATAATATAATATACATTTGACACGTGCCGCACACACAATAGACGACATTATAAAGCATACAATCGTCAGAAATAAACGTCGAAAATCTCAAAACTACGTGCAATGAAATGAAATAGGTTGAGAAGCTTGCAAGACCGTTCTTTATGTGGGCACTGTACTTTCAAGTCATTTATTCGGTGCGCACTTTGAGTAAAGAATTAAATTACTTGAAGACAATTTACAACGCAGATCCTTGTCTGCCAACCCAATCAAAATCTGCGTTGTTTATACGCAGGCGTAACAATTTTGTGGCGATTTAAACTGGTGAGCAATTAACCCCTACGCGCCATTCACGCCGCAGACAGTATAGCCAACTAGAAACTGGTGAGCAATCAACCCCCCGCGCCAGTCACGCTGCAGACAGTATAGTCAACTAGAAACTGGCGAGCAATTAACCCCCACGCGCCACTCACGACGCAGACAGTATAGTGAACTAGAAACTGGTGAGCAATTAACCCCTACGCGCTACTCACGCCGCAGACAGTATAGTCAACTAGAAACTGGTGAGCAATTAACCCCCCGCGCCAGTCACGCCGCAGACAGTATAGTCAACTAGAAACTGGCGATCAATTAACCCCCACGCGCCACTCACGACGCAGACGGTAGTCAACTAGAAACTGGTGAGCAATTAACCCCCCGCGCCAGTCACGCCGCAGACAGTATAGTCAACTAGAAACTGGCGAGCAATTAACCCCCACGCGCCACTCACGCCGCAGACAGTATAGTCAACTAGAAACTGGTGAGCAATTAATCCCCACGCGCCAGTCACGCCGCAGACAGTATAGTCAACTAGAAACTGGTGAGCAAAGTCCGACTGACATACAGCACATTCACAGCACAGACATGCAGCACACATTCAGGCCACATGTAACACACATGTAACACACATTCAGACCACATGTAGCGCACATGCAACACACATTCAGGTCACATGTAGCACTCATGCAATACACATTCAGGCCACATGAACATACATGCAACACACATTCAGGCCACATGAAGCACACATGCAACACACATTCAGGCCACATGTAGCGCACATGTAACACACCTTCAGGCCACATGTAGCACCCATGCAACACACGTTCAGGCCACATGAAGCCACATGCAGCACACATTCAGGCCACATGTGTCACACATGTAACACACATTCAGGTCAAATGTAGCGCACATGCAACACACATTCAGGCAACATGTAGCACACATGCAAACATATCAAGGCCACATGTAGTACACATGCAGCACACATTCAGGCCACATGTAGCACACATGCAACTCACATGCAGCACACGTTCAGGCCACATGTAGCGCGCATCCAACACACATTCAGACCACATGTAGCCCATATGCAACACACATTCAGGCCACATGTAGCACACATGCAGTACACATTCAGCCCACATGAAGCCCACATGCAACAAACATTCAGGCCACATGAAATACATATGAACACACATTCAGACCGTATGTAGAACACATGCAACACACATTCAGGCCACATGTTGCACACATGCAACACACATTCAGGCCACATGAAGCACACATGCAACACACAATCAGGCCACATGTAGCGCACATGTAACACACCTTCAGGCCACATGTAGCACACATGCAACACACGTTCAAGCCACATTAAGCCACATGCAACACACATTCAGGCAGTATGTAGCACACATGTAACACACATTCAGGCCACGTGTAGCACACATGCAACACGCATTCAGGCAACATGTAGCACACATGCAAACACACATTCAGGCCACATATAGTACACATGCAGCACACATTCAGGCCACATGAAGCCCACGTGCCACTCCCATGCAGCACACGTTCAGGCCACGTGTAGCACACATGCAACACAATTTTGGGCCACATGTAGCCTATATGCAACACACAGTCAGGCCACATGTAGCACACATGCAACACACATTCAGGCCACATGTAGCACACGTGCAACACACATTCAGGCCACATGAAGCACACATTCAGGCCACAAGTAGCACACATGTAACAACCATTCAGGCCACATGTAGCACACACGCAACATTTATTCAGGCAACATGTATAACACATGCAGCACACATTCAGGCCACACGTAGTACACATGCAGCACACATTCAGGCCACACGTAGTACACATGCAGCACACATTCAGGCCACACGTAGTACACATGCAGCTCACAGGCAGCACCTATTTGAATTTTGATTTTGGGAGATTCTTCGTTCATGGGCGTTTATGGGCTGCCCTTTGACCACTTAAGAGACCGGCCAGAAAGTCTCACTCGGTGTCAAGTATGCTCGTACTTGCAATTATCAGTTTCCAATGGTAGTCTATTGTGAGGAAAGGCCGGCAGGCTACCCACTCGGCCACCGGTTGCACACATGCAGCCCACGGGCAGCCCACATGTAGCCCACATGCAGCACACGTGAAGCAAACAGGCAGCACACTTACAACACACATGCAGCACACAAATCGAGCACACACAGGCAAAGCAGACTCAGTTCACGCATGCAACACAAATGTAACACATAGGCAACACATGCAGCACACAGGTTAGCATCCATGCAGTCAATAGGCAAAACCATGCAGCACGTATGCAGCACGCATGAAGCACGCATGCAGCACGCATGAAGCACGCATGCAGCACATACAGTTCACATACAGCTCACATTTAGTAGACATGCAGCACACAGGCAGCACATATGCAGTACACATGCATAACACATGCATCAAACATGTAGCACGTATACAGTATACATGCAGGGCATATCTGCTTTATCCTGGAAAAAGCATTGCCCAAGGGTCCACATGCAACATGCTCTTATTCATTCTATAATGACGGAATAATAGAAAATTTCCATAAATGCATACGGTGACAGGTTGCTTCTTTCAACCATTAAACGATCGGGTCCTTTGACTGGCAGCAGAAGAGCCGACTTTTAAATTGTCTCCGTTAATTGAATAAAACGCGCCAAGTGAGAGAACAGAATTACGGCAACGAAAAAAACGTTCAATAGATTGGGTGGAGTCGGGAGTGAGGGGATGGAGGGAACTTGGGAATGGTTCAAATTAAAATATCTGCTAGACTTTTCAGAGCCCAACTGCACACTTCTGATAATATTCATCGTGTGGATCGAGTGAACTCCTGACTGTCGACAGCAGTAATAAAGAACTCCTGACTGTCGACAACAGTAATAAAGAACTCCTGACTGTCGACAGCAGTAATAAATAATCCTGACTGTCGACAACAGTAATAAAGAACTCCTGACTGTCGACAGCAGTTATAAATAATCCTGACTGTCGACAACAGTAATAAAGAACTCCTGACTGTCGACAACAGTAATAAAGAACTCCTGACTGTCGACAGCACTAATAAAGAACTCCTGAATGTCGACAGCAGTAATAAAGGAATCCTGACTGTCGACAACAGTAATAAAGAACTCCTGACTGTCGACAACAGTAATAAAGAACTCCTGACTGTCGACAACAGTAATAAAAAACTCCTGACTGTCGACAGCAGTAATAAAGAACTCCTGACTGTCGACAGCAGTAATAAAGAACTCCTGACTGTCGACAACAGTAATAAAGAACTCCTGACTGTCGACAGCAGTAATAAAGAACTCCTGACTGTCGACAACAGTAATAAAGAACTCCTGACTGTCGACAGCAGTAATAAAGAACTCCTGACTGTCGACAGAAGTAATAAAGTACTTCTGACGCTCGACAGCAGTAATAAAGAAGCAAAAATAGAAAGTTTTCAATTGTATGACATCGATGAGCCTGTATTTCTAAACAATGATGCTTGCTTCTATTGCATGCATTGTTAATTGAAATGTTTGTATTTGTACATCTTATAACAAGGACTTGATATACAGACGCCTGCACGCTAGTGTATTATTCTATTACAGCAGCGTGCGTTATAACTTAGTTAATACAAGGACACACACATAATAGTATACATCAACATAACAACATGATGATTGTACAGCTGTCTAATGATACTACCCTAACACGGTCACACACATAATAGTATACATCAACATAACAACATGATGATTGTACAGCTGTTTGATGATACTCCCTTAACAAGGTCTTAGACATAATAGTGTACATCAACATAACAAAATGATGATTGTACAGCTGTTTGATGATACTACGCAACAAGGTCACACACATAATAGTATACATCAACAAAACAACATGATGATTGTACAGCTGTCTAATGATACTCCCCTAACAAGATCACACACATAATAGTATACATCAACATAACAACATGATGATTGTACTGCTGTCTGATGATACTCCCTTACAAGGTCACACACATAATAATATACATCAACATAACAACATGTTGATTTTACAGCTGTCTAATGATAATCTCCTAATGCACTGGGAACTGTTGGCTATTCTTGGTATCCCAAAGTGCCCTAAATGGCACCCAAAAAGGGCACCTAATTGATTATTATTTTGATAAACCATCAAGGCCACACCGTTCAATCGTTTGTAGAAGCATTACATGTCTACAAAATGGGGACCAACATTTTTTAAATGGAATATCCAACGTTTCACCGGCTGTTTTTGATCGTAATGATTTAAAGCATATTTACCGCCCATTGACGTGTAATCATATCCGATATTGCCCATAGGCTCAAGGAAGAGGCATCAAGCAACGGCCGTATCGTTCTTGGCTTAATGACTGGCTTGGATAAGGTGTGATTCGAGAGGCATTAAGCAATGGCCGCATCATCCTTGGCTTAATAGCTGGCCTGGATTAGGGATGATTCGAGAAGCATTAAGCAGCGGCCGGATCGTCCTTGGCTTAATGACTGGCTTGGATCAGGTGTGATTCGAGATGCAGTAAGCAGCGGCCGTATCATCCTTGACTTAATGACTGGCCTGAATCAGGGATGATTCGAGAAGCATTAAGCAACGGCAGTATCGTCTTTGGCTTAATGATTGGCTTGGATCAGGCTCATGGGATAGGCATTTAGCAACAGCCGTATCATCCTTGACTTAATGGCTGGCTTGAATCAGGAGTGATTTCCGAGGCATTAAGCAACGGCCGTATCGTCCTTAGCATAATGGCTGGCCTGGATTAGGGATGATTCGAGAGGCATTACGCAGCGGCAGTATCGTCCTTGGCTTAATAGCTAGCTTAGATCAGGCTCATGGGAGAGGCATTAAGCAACGGCCGTATCGTCCTTGGCTTAATAGCTAGCTTAGATCAGGCTCATGGGAGAGGCATTAAGCAACGGCCGTATCGTCCTTGGCTCAATGACTAGCTTGGATCAGGTATGATTCAAGAGGCATTAAGGAACAGCCGTATTGTCCTCGGCTTAATGGCTGGCCTGGATCAGAGGTGATTCAAGAGGCATTAAACAACGGCAGCATCGTCATTGGCTTACTAGCTGGCCTGGATCACGCTCACGGGAGAGGCATAGAGAAACGGCCGTATCGTCACTGGCTTAATTCCTGGCTTGGATCATGTGGGATTCAAGAGACATTAAGCAACGGCCGTATCGTTCTTGGCTTAATGGCTGGCTTGGATCAGGTGCGAATCGAGAGGCATTAAGCAACGGCCGTATCGTCCTTGGCTTAATGGCTGGCGTGGATCAGGTGTGATTTGAGAAGCATTAAGCAACGGCCGTATCGTCTTTGGCTTAATGGCTGGCCTGGATCAAGGGTGATTCGAGAGGCATTAAGCAACGACAGTATCGTCCTTGGCTTAATGGCTGGCTGGGATCAGGCACATGGGAGAGGCATTAAGCAACGGCCGTATCGTCCTGGGTTTAATAGCTGGCTTGAATCAGGTGTGATGCGATAGTCATTAGGCAACGCCCGTATCGTCTTTGGCTTAATGACTGGCTTGGATCAGGTGTGATTCGAGAGGCATTAAGCCATGGCCGTATCGTCTTTGGATCAGCTGTGATGCGAAACAAAAGCATCGATTTAGTCGTAAGGGAATTAATTACCTGCTTAGTCGTATGAGCTTTCCTATTTATTCAGTGAGAAATTATCTAATTAATGGTATGGCAAAAAATTCGAGATTTGGTAGGATATGCCTCATGAAAGATCCTATGTATGAGACTATACAGTGGCAGAGTTAAGGTCTGGATCGGCGTGAAAGCGTAGAAGTTACTTTCGATCTGACCGCTCACTCCTGATTTTCAATTAGAACCATGTTGTGACTGCTTTTAATGTTGAATTTAAGATGTTTGTCCTGATAAGTTATAGATATCTTAGCGTAGTTCACAGTACATTCTGTTTTTGACACTTCTTATATAAATTTGTAAATAAATTTGACCCTAGTTGGCATATCCTATTTTTCCCATAGGTGGACGAGATTTTTTTTTTTGAGGGGGGGGGGGAAACGTAATCCAAACAATATGTATGCATCCGATTCATAGTCTGCGCTGCAAAGTTGTGATGTTCTTGTACATGAATCAGAGAGGATGAAATACGAGAGCGTGCTCTAAATTATGTTAACTGGTAAACTGGTCAAACATTTTCCAGTTTTATTCTCGAGCTGGTGCAATTAAATTTAAAAATTGGCTATTTCCTAGCTTTACGTGCTTGCAGCACAACAGCTGAGATACTAAGCTGCATTGAACGAGCGAATTTGATTGTTCATTGACATGCTTACGGTGATAGATTCCATAAACACATTAGAAACGAGACTAATAGTTTACAAATCAGTAATTCATGCCTGCTCTCCGTGCAGAACAGCAGACAGCGAACAAATCGTAATACATTTTTGTCTAGAACTATTCGGCAGTTGATGGATTTTACATTTCAGGGCTCTTTAGATGATAATTAAGCAGTAATTTCGGATAAACTTGCCCTAGTGGTGGTGCTGGGTTGTGTGTCTGGCACAAGGCAATACAACCCATTACGTTAACCTGTTCACACTACACGGGCGAGTGGTGGTGCTGGGTTGTGTGTCGGGCACAAGGCAAAATAGCCCATTACGTTTACCTGTTCACACCACACGGGCGAGTGGTGGTGCTGGGTTGTGTGTCTGGCACAAGGCAATATAACCCATTACGTTTACCTTTTTACACCACACGGGCGAGTGGTGGTGCTGGGTTGTGTGTCTGGCACAAGGCAATACAACCCATTATGTTAACCTGTTCACACTACACGGGCGAGTGGTGGTGCTGGGTTGTGTGTCGGGCACAAGGCAATATAACCCATTACGTTTACCTCTTCACACCACACGAGCGAGTGGTGGTGCTGGGTTGTGTGTCAGGCACAAGACAATACAACCCACTACGGTTACCTGTTCACACTACACGGGCGAGTGGTGGTGCTGGGATGTGTGTCGGGCACAAGGCAATATAACCCATTACGTTTACCTCTTCACACCACACGGGCGAGTGGTGGTGCTGGGTTGTGTGTCAGGCACAAGGCAATACAACCCACTACGGTTACCTGTTCACACTACACGGGCGAGTGGTGGTGCTGGGTTGTGTGTCGGGCACAAGGCAATATAACCCATTACGTTTGCCTCTTCACACCACACGGGCGAGTGGTGGTGCTGGGTTGTGTGTCAGGCACAAGGCAATACAACTCACTACGGTTACCTGTTCACACTACACGGGCAAGTAGTGGTGCTGGGTTGTACGTCTGGCACAAGTCAATAATAATAGATCAAGGATTATCTGCAGCATAAACAAAAGAATAAATCAGTCGATAATTTAAGTCCAGTTAGAAAATAAGAGTTGACAATTGTACATAAATGTAAATAAAATTCATGTTAACATATGCGCAACTATTTGTGAGAAGTTTAATTAACTATTTACAAAACACATAGATTACTATTTAACCCCCCTCCCCCCTTTGCCACTTTACGGACAACAGATT
Source organism: Gammarus roeselii (assembly GCA_016164225.1). Classification (NCBI taxonomy): domain Eukaryota; kingdom Metazoa; phylum Arthropoda; class Malacostraca; order Amphipoda; family Gammaridae; genus Gammarus; species Gammarus roeselii. Next base: position 3,096 of record SDVV010007657.1, on the reverse strand, counting down.
ATTGTGACCACAACAATTCTTACCAAGTACGTGAAACCGGTATTAGCTCAATTAATGTTTATTCTTTGAGAGCAACGTTTAAAATGGAGTCATGTGATGAGCCTTTGTAGACACTGCCCTTTGTTAATATCCTTTATTAACTCGTCGATCAACCATTTGATTATTAATCTGCAACACTATTAGCAGATCGATGAACTCCTGACCGCACACCAATTCCCACATGTTTTCATATCTATTCCCTCTGTGTGCAAGCGGATTCAAATTGCATCGCATTTTCATTCACGATGAAATTGATTTCTCAATTGGAGCCTCTTTTCCCGCGCGGTCGCGGCGGCTGCCCTCCCGATATAGTAATATAAATAAATAACCTACCTCGTGAATTATTCACCGACTTCAATTTGCATAACACGAGCAGCATCTCACCGTGGCTAGTCGGCAGTGAATCGTGTCAGAGCCAACAAACGTCAGGACATAGTGATGGTGATCCAGTGAGGTGCCAGACCATGTACCTGTTGGCCTGCTGCAACTGTTCCGCTGGTTCAGTTTACCAGCTCATGAATCTGCGGCAGACGAAGGCGATCTAGGCCGCCTAGCTTTGAGACTGCTCTTTGAGTGGGAGGATATATAAAAGATTACGGAGAGATACTCTAATGAATTACGACATGCAACGAAGGAAAGAAAATAATTCCTGAGTATGGACGTACATGTTGATTGCTCCTGTTATCAGTGCATGATTCTTCAATCAGACATGAAGGTATTTTCTTGCAAAGAAATTAATTGACTGGTGACCAGCCGTTATGTCTGAGTGAATCTCATGCTGACCAATACAATTGCAAGGACGGGTACAAGTTCACGCTTTGAACTCACAAGCACAGAATCCAGTCTTTACTCACAAGCACAGCCTTCAGACTTTACTCACAAGCACAGCCTTCAGACTTTACTCACGAGCACAGCCTCCAGACTTTACTCACAAACACAGCCTTCAGTCTTTACTAACAAGCACAACTTTCAGACTTTACTCACAAGCACAGCTTTCAGTCTTTACTCACAAGCACAGCCTCCAGTCTTTCGAGGCAGCTCGCGTATATAAAGATGTCACTTCGCGCGGGTCCGGTTTTTCGATAAAATTGATGGGCGGATTTTCGTCGGCCACCTTATTCTAGAGACTGGTCGACGATATACAAGCATAATTAGTACCTGAATGGAAGCAACACATGAGACCTGCAGTTCCACACATTTAATTGAACTATTAAAGTAAGTAATTCCATCAATAATTGATTATAAGATCGGGATTTATGTATTCAAGTAAGTAATTACCTCAATCATTTATTATATGATCGGGAAATAGTCTGATTTGGAGTTCAGCAGAGTTACCCCAGGAATTCAAGAAATTATACAAAATAGAGGAAAAAATCTGCTACTACCCATTTAGTTCCCTTGTGCATGAATAAGGACGAGAGAAAATATTTGAACACGTATTTGACGACACTGTGTGCCTACAAAGAAGTTTACTCACCAGTTCACCAGCTGCTGTGTCGTGCAAGTCTACTCGACAAAGAGGCATAATTTTTTGTATAGAAAACCATTATTTCCGAAAAAAACTATCATCACACACTTACCAAAACTCGAATGGAAGTAGTCCTAAGCTCTCCTAATCACAAAACAACAGTTTTCAGATTAATCTAGCGCTTGGAAGGCATCCACATTCACCAACAAAGTAACCGCATCTCGAGTCAAACAAATTGAAGTAGACCTTTGGACTTCGGAATCCGATTGATACGATGACTAATGATGTCGGAATCTCACATGTGTCTGCATTTCAAATTTGACACCATTATCTTCATCTCAATAAGCTTTCGGTCCACTGGGTGTCCCAGGCGTTCATTAATGATCGGTTGGTCAAGAAGACTGGCTTCTCTATGTGCTGTTGTGCAAAATTGAAGCAATAAGGATATGTATGTGAGCCGAATCAGAACTGTAGACGCATCAAGGGTTAATCAGCAGCATTCAGAAAGGAAGGTTCAAGCAAACTTTGTTTTTCAAATGGCTTTGATGGACGAATGAAATGTAAGGCCGAGAAGTCAGTTCACAAGAAGATGGTCACTGTTTGGGATCATCAAAGCGGTGGTCCTGCTAGATTACCTGGAAGGATAATGGACGATAGTGGGGCCTATTATGAGGGTGCTCCAAGAAAATTTAGAATTAGCTGTTGAGAAAAGGCCGAAGAGAGTCGCCCTGTATCATTCAGTTCCATTCAGATAACGCACCCACATATTCTTCGACTGTGGCGAGAGCGATTGATCGAAGATTCAGTTGAGAAACGTCCTCCTCGCTCCTCATGTGGATGGCCTTCAAATGATGCTAAATATATGCGAGGTGGAGGCCCAACGCTTGATATTGAGTGCAATACTAGCCAATCTGTTTGTATGCTAGCTTAACCGCGCACCATGCAAAGGTTCCAGTTCTGAATAGATAATGTGTGAACTCAGTTGGATTATGTGATGAGTTTTTCCTACTTAGGTCACTTAATTACAAAGAACAGGCGTAACAATGCTGATATCTCTAAACAGCCATGGATATTAAACTCGGTTGGCAATCAGCTTAGAAGGAAATTCAACTTCGGCTGGACAGATGTTAAAATACAGCTCTTTAAAACGTACTGCTACCCTATCTACTGCAACTCTTAAGGTGCAAATTTACGAGAGTCACTATCAGTAAATTGAGAGCAGCGTACAATGATATTTTACGGAGGTTTATTGGTGTACCTAGAAGAACGTGTGCTAGCTTTGTATTCGCAGCATATGATGATGACTGACTTAAGGTACGAGCAAGAATTGTATGTATAGACATAGACATACAGTCGTTTCCCCTAATTAGGAGGGTGGCTAAGTTAGGCTGACACAGAGGGGAGACGCCCAATCTCCCCGCAACAAGACCGCCGCGTCCATGCCATGGCTCGAACTCACGACGTGCAACACCAGAGGCTGGCACTGCAGTTGGATATGCTAACCACTCGGCCGCGGTGGCCCTAGAATTATCTCCAATAATAGAGGGGTGGGACAGAATCCTGCTGGTGCAGGGATATCCCGATATTAA
>SDVV010007656.1:0-17652 GCA_016164225.1 Gammarus roeselii | reverse complement strand
ATACGTAAATAAAATCTAGGCCGCAAATGTGAAACAGTTATAAAGTAGGGCCAAATGGTGACCCCAGACTCCCGCTGTCGGGCTGACTTTGCCGAGCAAATTGTAAGAAGTTTTTCAGGATTGACTAAAAAAATCTCCACTGCAAAAATCTACGCAATTTCAACTTCATTTATCGGGTTCCAATTCTCTATTGCTTTGTATTATAATACCTTACGATTCCTTGAGTTCAGATAAATGTGTTCCAGACAGCTTACCTGTCATTGGAAAAATGAGTTTTACCTGTGAGGCTGTTCACTAATAATGTGATGAATCACGTACTTCACCTGCTCTCCCAGATACAAGCAATAGGAATTTAATTTGTTTGAGCACATTATAAATGTTCAGCGTTTCAATAACACCTCGTACTGTGCGTTTGCTGGTGTCTGCAGATTTAATTCTTTGTAATAAATTTATCGGAGAAAAAACAACTGCAATAAAGGATAAAATACGTAAGCCAATCTGATGTCTCCCATCGTGAGAAACTTTAACCAATTCCTAGAAAGGGTTTTGAGTTGAGAGATTTGTGAACTCACTGATCGATTCAATCACAATCTTTGCTTGGTATTGTGATCTCCTGTTATTGGTGAGAGCAAAGCAGATTATACCAGTCCCTTTTGTATGATACAACATCAGCTGTCACTAAATAAAGAGCAGTGGGAGCCGTCGGCTCAAGGAGGCTGCTTGCGAGTTTGACTGCAGTGAAAGCCGCATCCTCAGGAGGGCAATATAGCGAGAGCTGGTCCGAGTTTGGTTGTATCCCTGTCATCAGGTGGCTTTCGAGCGAGTGCTGACGCGTAGTTAAGATTTCAAATTATGCACAAGTGTTTGAATCATAAGCCAGGCTCATGGATATTATGATGGTGCAAACACATAACAATCTTCAAAATTATGTTGTGATCACCAATATAATTGGAGGGAAAATAAAAGACTGGCTTAGGTAGTGAAATACTGGTTGCAATGCACGTAGAATAGTGTTGACATATTTGGTGCGCCGTGTAAACCATTTTTGCAATATATTTTTGAGTTCAATTTCTATGCGTCTCTTATATTATTCATAACAGTCAGCATATATGTGTGTGGATGAAGGGCAATGATCCGCTAAATCAAAATACACTTCTATAACAGTTTATCACAGCAACATTTCACAATACGCTTCAAAATTACTCATGTTTTGCATGTTCAAAGTTTAACAATACAAATTTTTGCACATATCTAGACAGAATGGTTATTCTTCAAATCACGGTTATTTTTTTTCTATCGAAATCTGTTTAAAAGTATTTAAATTTTAACATTGGCTTGCACCTCTCTTTGAGTGTCGCTTTTGATCAGGGTGGAGGTCGAGCAGAAGAAGCAGTAGTCTCACTATGGGGCCCTGAATAAGATGACTAGAGTCACACAATAGACGTTCATGGAATGACTGCTATAGAATAGAAGGACTCCACGCAATACTAGATTTATTACATATGTAACTAATATGTGTTATGTTTATGCAATTTTTTCCAACTCTATGTTCATATTTTTAAGAAAATCCATATTATTATTTTTGAAGAAATGTACATATTACACGATATGGGTACTTACTCTAATGACCGAGTCTTGATCCGGTGTTTGGAAAATTTTTCAGTGCAAGTAACACATGAAAAAATCAAATCTGATGTGAACTGAGTTTGCAGCCTGCGTGTTTATTGTTAGTGGCACGAATAATTAATAATTAATTAATTAATTAGGTCAATAGGTCAAAGCCCCGTATTGTTAGTGTCTGTGTTCAAGTTGTAACCCTTTTACCGTCACGATCGTCTGTTCCTTCCAGTCCGTATAAGAAGTCCCGCTCGTCATGCTCTCACATCTTCCATGCGTCAGCCCATCCGTTCGCACGCGCGACCCAGTTCACACGCGCGACCCAGTTCACACGCGCAACCCTGTTGTTGTTAGGGCGCTTCTTGAACGAGCCTCCTGCAATGGTTATTGTTTTAGACAGACTGATCCAGCAGCCCGCGACCGCCGCTACCAACAAACGATCAACAACAGTCACCGAAGGCTGTTGTTGATCGTTGGGTAGCGGAAATATAAAGCCGGGGGCTTGGGTGGGGTGGTTGAAACGGTGCGTTGCAGCAGACTGTTCCAGAGATGATGCGGTCCAATTAAAATATTGATTGATGACGCTCTGCAAGCTACAGTTTCTGCATAAGTGTGGATCTCGTTCAATTCCATTCAGTTTTGTTAAGCATGAGAATAATAGAAGCACTGAGTATTAAACGATCGCCAAGCTGTGTTAAACGCGCCGCACATAAATTGTCACTAAAAACTCGATCATCCACAGATGTAATGAAAACCATCTCATTTCATCGTGTGAAATGAACCGTAACGATGAGCGTTCTTAGATTAACATCAGATTCAGTTAAGGGAATGCTATTTCTGATGTGAAAACTGTTGTTATAGTAGGTTTCTCATGACGAGATTTATTTCTGTATTCTGAAATGTTTCAGTCCACGATGTCATGGCAGTTTTCCAAACGATAGTATACGTATGCTCTTCCAATTAAAAGTATGAATTCAAAAGAACGTGCTTAATTCATATTTTGATGTTCTCAATAACCTCGTACTAAACAACACTCAACGGTACCTATACGCCCCTAAAACACTAGCTCGGTCAACCAAAAACACCCGTTTTGGCCTCCATAAGGTATCCCGGATACAGCGGAGAAACGTTCTCAGTTAATGACTGCGTGGCGGGTTGGGTTCGGGTCATTGGGGCGAGGAGGGCGGGCTAATGTTCTGGGTCTGTTAAGTAGCCTTGCAACATGTTTTGTATTAATGAGGCAGACCGGCTGAAAGGAAAGGCACAGGATTATGTAGACGCGTTGAGCTCCAAGTAAAATTATTGAAGATCATGTTTAGCAGATATAAATGTAGATTGATTGAATGAAGACAATTATCATTGGACAGTTGGCTAAAAGGTTAACCGGGAATTTGAGATTGAGTGAAATTTGGGCTTTATTGTTCATCGCGTATCTACATAACACAATAGTGACCTCCTCCCGCTGCAGAACGTAGAAAAGTGGGCTTCGAGAGTAATCTAAAATCCCAAGATTACCTATCTCAATGAAAAGTAAATATCAGGAGGGGATATCAAATTAAGTTGTGTGAAAACGTGATTTTCTGAGGCCGCTATGTTGAAAAAGTTATAGGTTCAATAATTATACTAGCTAATATTGCTCTACGATTTCTTAAATAGGCAAATATCTTTTCATGTATTGTATACAATTATAATGCACCAGGATGACCCTGCAAACTTGGCACTGCTAAGAAGAGCGCAGACAGAGGAGACAGAAGAGAGCAGACAGAGGAGACAAAAGAGCGCAGACAGAGGAGTCAGTCAATTGAACAACGATTGCATCACATCCACCTATGTCACAGTTCCACTCATACCTGTCATACCGTCACTATTCATCCAAGTAGTCCTTGGTACACTGACCTTTTTCCATTTTTTGTTATTCGAATTAGACTCGAATCGAACCTGTTTTCAATAAGAAAACACAAGGAGGATTTGCCGATCTGTCATTAATATTTTCAGCTGCGAATATTGCCACTGGAGTTAGGTGCTTAAGGCTTAGGAAACTTTTCCACGACCTTTTATGTAATACTCTTCATGAGTTTCTAGTATTACATTTCAAACAGAGTGATCATTACAGCATTACAGCGTTCGCTTGAAGAGCTAATCCTCGAGAACGTCGGCACGCAGAGACGGTGGCCGAAGTTACAAAAATCCATAGCGTTGGTTACTAATATCGAATTCCACCAATAGCTTCTCGGCTCTCCAGTACACTATCATCCACCGGCATAGGCTAGCTGGACATCCATGCGTCATCGGCAATCTAGGCTGCTATTTTATTCATGCCCACTCTTGCTTGCCGGGGTTCATCCATCTCAATCTGGGAGGCAAAATAAAGGATAAAATGATTGAAAACAATTTATTTTGTCTCTCTTCACACTGCGGTTCCTCATAGAAGTGAGGGCCTTCGTAGATGTGAGGGCCTTCGTAGAAGTGAGGGCCTTCGTAGATGTGAGGGCCTTCGTAGATGTGAGGGCCTTCGTAGATGTAAGGGCCTTCGTAGATGTGAGGGCCTTCGTAGATGTGAGGGCCTTCGTAGATGTGAGGGCCTTCGTAGATGTGAGGGCCTTCGTAGATGTGAGGGCCTTCGTAGATGTGAGGGCCTTCGTAGATGTGAGGGCCTTCGTAGATGTGAGGGCCTGGTTAAAAGGCCAAAAATAAAACTAAGAAAAGTTCTATCAAATATGTCAAACCATTGCTATATGCGGACAAGTTACATTGAGGGATCAACATGTAGCATTAAATCGATATTTTCAACATATGGCAGATTCCATGATCGAACATAGGCCTGTTGTGGCCTTTTCCGAGCACAAACTTTTACTGCTACTTATTTATGAGCTCTCGTAATATCGTCTGTCGCTGGCACTTGATCAATAACTTTAGGTATTTATGTACAAAATTACATCATTATGTCATAAGCAGCCATGCAATTTTCAGCCGTCATGTAGTTTGTGCGTTCCGGCTGATTGACGTATATTTTTTCTTCATATTTTTAAAAGCTTAATACTCCTTGAAATGGCATTGGTCAAAACCTCTGGTATATAGTCTCAACTTTTTATGCAAAATAGTTGCAATGAACACAGTTTTTTTATGGTTAGCAGCAAATGGAATTAGAGACAGAAGACTTTATTTTGCTGTTTTGAGGGACCCAGTGACTTTGTAAAGAAATTATTAGAGTGGTAAGTGTCAAATAGGAACATGAACATCAGATATACATCCTAATGAGCCACTACTGATTTTTTAGATTCACGTGCATCACATTGGTACAGTGATAAGTTGTGTATAAAAATGAATCCCCTGATATGTTCAGATATTATTAAAATAAGATATTTTTCCCTAACAATATACCCTCCCTAACAATATACCCTCCCTAGCAATGTACCCTCCCTAACAATATACCATACCCTAACAATATACCCTCCCTAACAATATACCCTCCCTAACCATATACCCTCCCTAACAATATACCATCCCTAACAATATACCATCCCTAACAATATACCATCCCTAACAATATACCATCCCTAACCCCATCCCTAACAATATACCCTCCCTAACAATTACCATCCCTAACAATATACCATCCTTAACAATATACCATCCCTAACAAAATACCATCCATAACAATATATCATCCCTAACAATATACCATCCCTAACAATATACCATCCCTAACAATATACCCTCCCTAACAAAATACCATCCCTAACAATATATCATCCATAAAAATATTATCCCTAACAATATACCATCTATAACAATATACCCTCCCTAACAATATACCATCCCTAGCAATATACCATCCCAAACAATATACCATACCCTAACAATATACCCTCTCTAACAATATACCATCCCTATCAATATACCATCTCTAACAATATACCATCCCTAACAATATACTATCCCTAACAATATACCATCCCTAACAATACACCCTCCCTAACAATATACCATCCTTAACAATATACCATCCTTAACAATATACCATTCCTAAAAATATACCATCCCTAACATTATACCATCCCTAACAATATACCATGCCTAACTATATACCCTCCCTAACAATATACCATGCCTAACTCTATACCCTACCTAACAATATACCATCCCTAACAATATACCATCCTTAACAATATACCATACCCTAACAATAAACCCTCCAAGAAAGCGTCAAAAGGCTATAATGGAAACGATAAGATTTGTCATCCAGTGTACCGACAGAACAGAAATGATCGAACCTACTATAGATATTTTGAACCAAATTGAGGTCGCCGCGAAAGGCAGACTGAAGGTACACTTCTTTCCTTGGGTAAATGATCAAATAGTGATATATTCCCTGGTAATTGTAAGTAGTTGGCTAAATAATTTTCAGGTAGTTTTTTCTTCATCGCGCTGCACTGCATCAGAATCACTGGCATAATTCATATTCTTAAGCCAATGTAATGCAGTATTTTGCAAACAAATGCACATTTTCTCATTCGCTTACATGTTTTCTGAATTGCATCATAAAACAAATAATCGGCTGAGAAGCAAAATTGCATATGCACTTTAGCCGTTCCATGATATTCTAACAAGCATAAGAATGTACTTCTGCAACTTTGCATTTCAGCGGTTCAAATGATAAAATAAACTTCTGAATTCCTGACTTACATCAATATCAATGCCACATATATATTCAATATCAATTTCTCTAATACATCGGGCAATATTAAAGACATAAGCTCAACGATCAGCTTGAATTCGGTATGATTGAACAGTTCGTGCTAACGGGGGTTCTAAAAGATACCAACCCTTGCCAGAGGTTGAGTCAAAAGCAGCCGAGAATGTGATAGCGGAGCCATTGCAACAAACGTTTCACACAGCAGAAGGTTTTCAAGAGATCTACCATCCTCTCAGTGCACAGCAATGAAACAGTCCTGGAAGTCATACCATACAATGACTGCAAACAACAATTCAAACTAAATAAATAATATACCATGAAATCTCTACAAATGAAATAAAAATATCACAATCAAATGCATTGTAGTTTTGAAAATGTGGCTCACTGACTAATGTTTACAACAACGGTTTAATTTCTTAAACTTGCGCACAAACTTTTGCTTGCTACATCATCAATTACTCAAAGAGATTGCTATCGCACATGAACCAAATGGGTTCTCATTATTCACAAAGAGTACGAAGTATGAAATTACTTCAAGATATGTTGCTCTCCTTTCCGATAAACTTTTTTTCTCTTACATTCATCAATATCTCACTAGTGGAATGAATAATTTAAATACATTTTTATGCGATTTAATGTCATATGTATCAGTGTGAGGGCCACGAGAGGGCGTCCAAGAAGTGGAGTGAGTGAATAATAATAATGAATAAATGAGTATGACTTTGTACTGAAGAGATCTTCCCTACTTGCTCCCCATTGTGAGCCGGCTAAGTTCGGCAGGGGGTGGGGTGAACCAGCAAAAGCTATCGGGCTTCGCACAAGAGCGGAGGCAGGCGTCACTGTATATCGTACCAAGGCGGGGCAGGCGTACCTGTATGTCGTACCAGGGCATGGGCAAGCGTCACTGTATATCGAATCAGGGTGGGGGTGGGCGAAACTGTGCATTTCTTACAGTCTCTAAGAAAAGATTCAACGGAGAAATACAATTTTCACCTTGATTTTACCTCACCTTTGACATCAACATCTCTTATTAATAAAGTCACAATGGTTCCTGGAAAGAAAAGTGTATTTATAAAGCGATTCTGGAACGCTGGTCGGTGGTTTATGCCGTAGCTTTATTTAATGCATTTTCATAGACAAGAGAAATATTAGGCCTTTTTTGACTGGCAACCCCTTAAAACTCATTGATGAGCAACGAAAATTTATGGGAAAATAATAGCTTCAAAAAACTAACTAGAACCTCGTACCAGTTTCATTAGAACTGTGACAATAGCTCGTACCAAGGCCTATGATTATTTAGTACGACAAAGAGCGAGATTGCAAGGCTTGGCAATTCATCACAATGCATACCCTAACAGCCTTACGACCCTAACAGCCCTTCGATCCTAACAGCCCTACGATCTTGTGATTAATCGCATGCTACGGCATTCAACATCGTTGACATGATTTTATTTAAGAAAAGCTTACATCATTTGCCTATTAAAACACTAACAAATTACAAAGCATTTTTTTATTTTCGATTAGAAGAAATCGTTCAGAACGAGATTTCACCATTAATATGATGTCAAAGAACCCCAGTGAATACACGAGCACATTTTACCAAGGTTCCCTTATGCAGATTAAGCGCTCCAATGCCTGGTTAATTATTATACGTTTTTTTTACCAACAGGTGAAAGCACTCGTGGAGACTCTTCTATCGTCTTTCTATCGTCATCATTTGTATAAAATGTTATTGGTACCCGGCGTTTGATGTTCTATTGGTTGATACTATATGAAATATAAGTAGATCGTTTTACAAGTAACAGTTACTCCCATAACATAACATAGCGTCATGTTTTTGGTTGCCCTTTTCTGATCCACAAAAATCCGCTCAATGGCCCCGTACAAAACTAAATATATTTGATTGAACATTCGTTTGATTTTCTTTCATCAGAAGGCGACAGTTAACATTTCGTAGAGGCTCTGCTTGTATACGTCATTGACAGGCAGAAGAAAATGACGTTCACAATAACCAACTTCTAATAAGTTGAATCAAAATAATAATCAGATGTCGCTCATCAAACAACAAATAATATTGATAACAAAATGACATCGAATTTGACTAGAAAAACAATTGACCACTCGTATACGTTTGCATCGTTAACCCATAAAATATAGGTGCAACCGGTGTTCAATATTTTAGTAATTCATAAATAGCAGTGATGATAATTTATAACAAATACTTCCTGATTCATATGAAAAAGAAAAAAGTGCATTAGAGTTTCCGGACGCCGCGTTGATTGTTCTTTTCAAGTACCATCAATAATTTATAAGCATAACCTGCATTCGTCGCTAAAATAACTATCTATAGCTCCATAAAGTTGGATTCTCAACTTAATAGTGATCTTGAACGATTCAGCTGAATAAACATACAATTGGCTTGCACGTTTTTTACCTCCCTGGTGATAGCGACATGATAATCAGTTCTAAAACTTGACGCTTATGCACATATGCCGTTCAGTTGGAAAATTCAGGCGACGGAATACTTTTTCCATTAGTCAAATAACAACGAAACAAACACCAATCGATGACTGATATTGAAACATCTGTGATTGTTTACATCAGAACATAAACAAAACTTGGAATTGAATAAAAACATAATAAATGCATGGATTGATAGTTGCTTTTATTGTGTGGTTGTCACTTCTGAAATAAATTTCCATTTCTTATTCAATTAAACGAGTTAGTCTAAGACAACGTATGGTATGATGAATCAAGGAGTTAGTCCAAGACAACGTATGGTAAGATGAATCAAGGAGTTAGTCCAATACAACGTATGGTATGATGAATCAAGGATTTAGTCCAAGACAACGTGTGGTAAGATGAATCATGGAGTTAGTCCAAGACAACGTATGGTATGATGAATCAAGAAGTTAGTCCAAGACAACGTGTGGTAAGATGAATCATGGAGTTAGTCCAAGACAACGTGTGGTAAGATGAATCAAGGATTTAGTTCAAGACAACGTATGGTATGATGAATCAAGGATTTAGTCCAAGACAACGTGTGGTAAGATGAATCAAGGAGTTAGTCCAAGACAACGTATGGTATGATGAATCAAGGATTTAGTCCAAGACAACGTGTGGTATGATGAATCAAGAAGTTAGTCCAAGACAACGTGTGGTAAGATGAATCAAGGAGTTAGTCCAAGACAACGTATGGTATGATGAATCAAGAAGTTAGTCATAGACAACGTATGGTATGATGAATCAAGGATTTAGTTCAAGACAACGTGTGGTAAGATGAATCAAGGAGTTAGTCCAAGACAACGTATGGTATGATGAATCAAGGAGTTAGTCCAAGACAACGTATGGTATGATGAATCAAGGAGTTAGTCCAAGACAACGTACGGTATGATGAATCAAGGAGTTAGTCCAAGACAACGTATGGTATGATGAATCAAGGAGTTAGTCCAAGACAACGTATGGTATGATGAATCAAGGATTGAGTCCAAGACAACGTGTGGTAAGATGAATCAAGGAGTTAGTCCAAGACAACGTGTGGTAAGATGAATCAAGGAGTTAGTCCAATACAACGTATGGTATGATGAATCAATGAGTTAGTCCAAGACAACGTATGGTATGATGAATCATTGGAAATCAAATCTAGAAAATAAATAGGCCGAATATGTAGAGATTGATTCACCTTCTAAATCATGGAACGATTAGAACATTAAACTTGGGTACATTTTTTATAATAAGAAATATAAGTTGAACCATTTGTTCCATTTATGATATAGTGTCTCTTCTCCTCTAAGTACGAAAAACAAACAGCAGGAGGATATTCTGAAGGTGAGTTCTCTTCTAAATGTGACTGTTCCTCTTCAGTCTCTTCTGGAGCTTTCCTGTTCTCACACAGCGGTTTTATCATCGGTGCATTTAGTGAAGGCGCCTCGGATCTTCTCACTCTTTCTCGCGCGGTCGGTATCGTCGTTGCAGAACCGGGAGCTTTACTGCAGGGCGTCATTGTTTGGTATATTTCTGTAAACTCCTTCCTGAAGTTGTCGTTCAGCCAACCGTACAGGACAGGGTTAGAGCATGCCGAGGACATGCCCAGTGCGTGGCAGGCCGCATACACCACGTACATCGTGTCTGAGTCATCGCCAAATGGACTAAATAAGTCCACGACGATGTTGAAGACGTGGAGAGGAAGCCAAGAAAGGAAAAAGATTAGCGCTATCGTCATAAGCAAAATATTCGTTTTCCTACTTCGTTTCTCTTCCTTTCGAGTACTGCTTTTGCTCCTCATGGAAGGGGTGGACAGTCTACCCTTGAGCTTCTGGACAATCCTGGCGTGGGACACAGTCACCGTGAGCATGGGCACGCAGAACTGCACGAGCATCACGAACACGCTGTAGAAGACCCGGCCGTGATGGACGGGCCACTCCTCATAGCAGAAGGTCACTTCCCGAAGACCTGGCAAGTTGATGACGTAGTGAGTGAGCGTCTTGACAAGGAACAGGGGCAAAGCGAGGAACAGGGCTAACGCCCAGATCACAGGTAGAATGAGAAGGGCGCCTCTCGTGCCCAGTGACTGCTGTCCGGGGTACAGGATTACCTTGGGGAGAAATGGAGAAACGTTTCAGTCTTTGCATGGATAAGGGACAATGAATTCCCCAGACCTCGGGCAGAGTGAGCAGACCCCACTTCGGGCTCAGTGTGTGCTACCCCGGGGTATAGGATAACCTGGAGGAGGAAGGGAGAGCGGTAAGTCATTTGGAAGAAATGTGGACGATGAGAAGTGATCATCACATCTTTTTGAATCAATGTTGTTTGAGGAAAATTAGGTCGTTAAGGTTAGTCAGGGAAGGAAGAGATGTGGAACGGTATATCATTTATGAGACAATTTGACTTAATTCAACTAAAAGATATCAATAATTATTGAACTGTATGAAGCAGTTAAAATACAATTAATTTGTTCGACTCATTGAAGTACATCAACCTTCAAAAGTTTCCGAAACAAATACCGACAGGTTTGTGATGAAAGTACGTTGCAGGCACATCAAAAAAAATCATTGCTGAGATTACGACCTTCGAGTATTTTTAAACATCTTCGGCAGTAAACGAAAAATTGATGTACAATTATGAAACTATGCCTCATATAACAAATATTATATAAATGAATTATAGAAAATAAAGGCGATGCCGGCCGGTGAGTTAAATTTGATGCATTTCATCACAATATGTTTTCATGCAGTAAGATAAAAAAACGAATGCTTTCAAGCTCCCAACTTTGAACTAATTTGAACGAGTCCTGCCATTTGAAAATCGTTGTAGCGATTTTCGTTATTGAGTTAGGAAATTAAAACCCAGCGTATTCAAAATGAAAGCGCATTAGAAACAGTTTATTTTAGCATACAGTTATATTTCAAACTAACCACCGCCAGCTGTAATACACTTCTTAATACGACGAGGAAACCTGGCGACGACTTTTCCGAGCATTGCTCGAGAGAAAAATGAAATCAACTGGCGGCAATATAGAGCAAAAAATTTCTACATGCTACCTTCCCGCGAAAGAGTTGTGTAATCAAACAGACGTTCTTTTCATACAAACATAACCTTCCATCTGATTTGATTGGATTTTGATGAGGGCCTCATTATATAACTTTCCATTATCTATATTTTTTAAGTCAAAGTTGTTGCGTCGATGGCGGGTGTGACCTCTTCTTTGTTATAATGTAGTTATGGTTCGGAATCCCATAGTTAATATTTCCACCACAGACAATGTTAATTTTTTATTTGCTACCTGACTGTGACTTCTTCAAAATATATGTTTCATCGCTGCTGATGCCGCCTGCGCATGAATATTTTAGCGAATTGTCATGTCGAAATATGACAAGGTGACAAATATGAACTTTTTGCGCTATTAAGAAATCCTGTAGAGTCAATTAATTATTCCTACTGTTTAATAATGCTCATTGCCGTGATATAATGATTATTACTGTTTAATAATGCTCATTACTATGATTAAATGATTCCTACTGCTTAATAATGCTCATTGCCGTGATATAATGATTATTACTGTTTATTAATGCTCATTGCCATGATTTAATGATTCCTACTGCTTAATAATGTTCATTACCATGATATAATGATTCCTACTGTTTAATAATGTTCATTACCTTGATATAATGATTCCTACTGTTTAATAATGTTCATTACCTTGATATAATGATTCCTACTGTTTAATAATGTTCATTACCATGATATAATGATTCCTACTGTTTAATAATGCTCATTACCATGATATAATGATTATTACTGTTTATTAATGCTCATTACCATGATATTGATCAACGTCCACCTTTCACGGGTCATACGGAATCAATGCAATTCCCACAAAATCCATCGCTGTGTTCACTCATGTAATAGCTAAAAAATCCTACGCCATTTCGGCAACTGAAGTGCCAACCTTGGTTCTGTCGGAAATTGTTTACAGAGTGAAGCATAACAATAGTTGAGCAAACGGCGGAACCGAGGAGCCTGGCGCATCAGCAGCGCCGCAAACATCCTTTCCACGTTAAGACACGAGGCATCACGACTCGAGATAAGTCGTGCTCAGAACTATTTAGGGGGATATATGTTAATTATTAGGTTTTAACAAGTGATGTTCATTACCTTTGACTACACATAGCTTAAAATTTACTAACCATTTGAAAAGGCAGCTATTTATAAATTAACTTCAAAAGCTCAACCGAAATCACAAATCACAAACCAAGACCGTCCCAACACTCCGAGTTAGTCAAGCATGACCCAAAACTCCGAGTTAGCCATGCCCGTCCCAACACTCCGAGTTAGCCAAGACCGTCCCAACACTCCGAGTTAGCCATGTACGTCCCAACACTCCGAGTTAGTCAAGCATGTCTCAACACTCCGAGTTAGCCAGGCCAGTCCCAACACTCCGAGTTAGCCAAGCCCGTCTCAACATTCCGAGTTGGCCAGGCCCGTCCAACACTCCGAGTTAGCCAAGCACGTCCCAACGCTCCGAGTTAGCCAGGCCCGTTCAACACTCGGAGTTAACCAAGACCTTGCCAACACTCCGAGTTAGCCATGCCCGTCCCAACACTCCGAGTTATCTAAGCCCGTCCCAACACTCCGAGTTAGTCAAGCATGACCCAAAACTCCGAGTTAGCCATGCCCGTCACAACACTCCGAGTTAGCCATGCCCGTCACAACACTCCGAGTTAGCCATGCCCGTCTCAACACTCCGAGTTAACCAAGACCTTGCCAACACTCCGAGTTAGCCATGCCCGTCCCAACACTCCGAGTTAGCCAAGACCGTCCCAACACTCCGAGTTAGCCAAGACCGTCCCAACACTCCGAGTTAGCCATGCCCGTCCCAACACTCCGAGTTAGCCAGGCCAGTTCAACACTCCGAGTTAACCAAGACCTTGCCAACACTCCGAGTTAGCCATGCCCGTCCCAACACTCCGAGTTAGCCAAGACCGTCCCAACACTCCGAGTTAGCCAAGACCATCCCAACACTCCGAGTTAGCCATGCCCGTCACAACACTCCGAGTTAGTCAGGCCCGTCACAACACTCCGAGTTATCAAAGCCCGCCTGAGCGTGGAACCCTAATCCAGTCTCCAAGCCGATTGACTTCGAATGATATCTATCTGACACCAAGACAAGGTGTCTCAATAATGACCATAGGCCAAAGAAGTAAGCAAACATCACTGCATTTCTACAATATTTTTTGATGAATCTGACGCAGGGCTTAATCGATGGCTTTAAAGTAACGGAATGACGGTCTTGGCTACAGTTATCGGTCAAGAAATGAACTGACGTTTAGTGTTGATGATGTGTAAAGTTGCATCTATAAATTAATTTCTAGTCACCATTCCGTTGCCGAGAATCCAAAACTTGACCGCCCTCATTGCGTAGCAAGGCAGTGGGCTGAGAGGTACTCTTAGGCCGGTGGGATCAATCGCAATCCAGATGACAATCAAGTACAATTAATATCGATGGTATCGACCGACCGGTAATTGAAAGTCGTGTACGCGGCCGTTAAGTTGAGAATAATGATCGGCAGTTTCAGTAACGACGTCACGAAATCCCGAAATTACATTCAATGTCGACGACTCTTGTTTCGAGTTTCCGATGGCAGTTTTTGTCCGTGTAGGTATCAAAGCCGTACTATAATTCACCAGTCCACCTGTGCGTAGGCTGGCTGGCACCATCTTCTCTGGACCTGGTGGAGGCAAACAACAGACGAGCATCGGCAAAAGCGTTATAGGAAATCGATTCTCGCCTGTGACCGCCAATTGGTGTCAATAGCCTCTTGTTACCGGGTGTGTTCATTCTCGTCCTTCGATACAGTCATATACAAATACCATATTAAATGAGGTTCTTGTATTAAAAGTAATGTTTGTTTCTACATTAAAGACAATCAATAAAAAAAAAATAAACTGCTGATCAACTTTTATTTCCAAGAGAAAGTTTTGAATGTTTATTCTAAATAATTTGTTTTTTGTTTATGTTTCAGCTCTCCTGACCATTTCAATATTACGATATTAATTTCCATATATTACTATAAAATCTGTATTGAAATATAAATTCTGTACAAAATATTCAGTTATTTATGAGTAGACCATCGTCATATTTAATATTAAAAAGACGAACTCTACTTCGTCATATTGATTATTAGATTTGTTCCAGAAAGGACTTGGATTTAGAATTCGGAAAGACGAAAGTTCATGCTGCCAAAACAAGCTGAATAACTTAAAAACGTCCAATATTTTCTTATTTCAAATGTTATACTGAATTCTAAAACGTAACAGCGGATCCAAATTCTGTCCCCGATAATTGTCACAGTTCAAGCGATAAGTTTGTTCGGACCCCCAGAAAACAGGAAATAGTCTGTAGACCCACAGTACACTAACACGATCGGGTAAGCCAGATAATTTAAGACGTGATGTCATAGGGACGTCATGGCCCCGACCTACTTGCCTGTGACGTCACTGGTGCAACGCAAAGAATATCCAGAGTGTGTTATTTATAAGTTCAAAATTTTGGGTATATAAGTAGTGTATTTGTATCCAATATATTGAAGTGAGCAATCATGTTGGGGAACAGATTTCTGATATTTTATTTCGGTAACTATCTTCTGGTTTTTGGCCAGCGCAAACCAACAGATCAGATCGGAGTAGTTTATTAATGTAAGAAAAATGCTCTGCACAGGTTGCTGAAACGACAAATTATAAGAGAAAGATTACTTCTTGATTTTTTTTCTGGGGAAATACATTGATGTTTTAATAGTTATTCATCGAAGAGTGTAGATGAATGTAAACTTCTTAAGATCTGAGTTAGTTTTGACGAAATGCGCAATAAAATGTTTTTGTTACAGTGAAATTTTAGAGTTTTTTGTACATTTTTAAATCGAAATATCCAAGAACTTTTCAACGAATGACATAGCCGGCACAAATTGATATTTTCAGAAATCTTAGAAAACGTATGTATTGTCGTTCGAATGACGTACGCGACTGAAGGCTTTCATATGTTCGCAGTCATCACGAGAACTGCGCTGCGTTCAGTTCTAATTTGTGCACTTTATCGAGAATTAGATTTACTCTAGAATTATCACGTTGGTGTTCGCAAATTGAATGAGAAAACAAAATGAATTCGTAGGAATATATGTATGGAGGAAAATATATGATATTCTAAATAAAAATTCATAGATGAGCCGAGAAAACAGATGTATCGTTAGATGCAAAGCATTTTCCTTTTGCAACACTGGAACAATATTAAAAAAAAACGAGTAATCCTGCATAACTTTCGATTCAAAACAAAAGGGATGTGGTAACCTTTCTTATGGGACAACTTCAATTAGGGAGACAAACGCGGTTTGTAAAATCGTCTTCCGTCAACGAGCATATTTTTTCACAACCGTCACCCAGTAAACCAATTTTTCTACAGAATTGTGAAGTATGTCAAAATAATCCGGTTTCAATTGATACAATTCTGCCCCACTCCAGCCTGCTGCCGTATTTGTTATACGTTATTATGTAACATCCGGAAAATAAACAAATCGAAGTATCGTGAGAGCTCCTACTTGTGCTTATCTCTTTGTCTTTGTAACACAGAAAATAATATTCTCTAATACAGGCGCGGCGTTCCTAATCTTGGCCAACGCAATAGTGATGAACGTGACAGATAGAAGACCGACGACGGGCAGTCCCACTTGTATATTGAAGAGCAGCTTCAGTTTTCAATGTCGCAGCATACATGCAGTGATATTTGTAACGAGTAGATCTAGATTAAGAGAAGACCCAAATTTTCAAGATTCCTACAAATAATTGAAATTTAAAAGAAACTATCAGCCGGTCTCACACTCAAAATAAACAGACCTCATTAGATAGAAGTAAGCCAAGGCTGCACGAGAAAGAAGGGCTGTTTGCGAAGACCCCTGCAGGGATGGCCTGGCTTATCGGACCCCAGTGGGCCCGCCCCGATGCGCTCAAAAACGTTCATAACATAACCGCTACGGTAAGGAGTACCTCTACGGTAAGGAGCACCTCTACGGTAAGGAGCACCTCTACGGTAAGGAGTACCTCTACGGTAAGGAGTACCGCTACGGTAAGGAGTACCTCTACGGTAAGGAGTACCTCTACGGTAAGGAGTACCTCTACGGTAAGGAGTACCTCTATGGTAAGGAGTACCTCTACGGTAAGCAGTACCTCTACGGTAAGGAGTACCTCTACGGTAAGGAGTACGTACACTAGATCTGCATGCAATCTAGTGGACGCGCCTAGAGCTTTTGCTGCTTAGCCTAGTTGCGTCATAAGTTTCTGATGTCACATAAAAATCAGCTGGTTGTCTCATAACCAACTAACTAAAGACTGACTAACCATTCGGGGGCGCATCAAACTCATTCAATCCCTGTAAGTCTCCAATCGTTCGTATATCTTGTATGTTTTTTCGCCTTCTTCATTCTTTCATTCTCTCCTTGAGTCTTGTTCCAGCAATGAAAAACCACATTTTCCTCAGCAGAGAGCTCTGGTGTCGGGCAAGTGCTCATTTGGACGTACTTGTTCGTGATTTTTATCACACGCGTCACACCTGCATGCTGTTATAGAAGCTACCCGAACACGCTTCTACCCCGAGCCTGTCATAGAAACTACCCGAATACGCTTCTACCCCGAGCCTGTCATAGAAACTACCCGAATACGCTTCTACCCCGAGCCTGTCATAGAAACTACCCGAATACGCTTCTACCCCGAGCCTGTCATAGAAACTACCCGAATACGCTTCTACCCCGAGCCTGTCATAGAAACTACCCGAATACGCTTCTACCCCGAGCCTG
>SDVV010007655.1:0-17652 GCA_016164225.1 Gammarus roeselii | reverse complement strand
ACGCAGTTCAACAAAGGTTGCTGAGCAGTACAGAGCGCATGCCGTGACGCAGTTCAACAAAGGTTGCTGAGCAGTACAGAGCGCTTGCCGTGACGCAGTTCAACAAAGGTTGCTGAGCAGTACAGAGCGCTTGCCGTGACGCAGCTCAACAGAGGTTGCTGAGCAGTACAGAGTGCTTTTCGTGACGCAATTCAAGAAAGGTTGCTGAGCAGTACAGCGTGCTTGCCGTGACGCAGCTCAACAGAGGTTGCTGAGCAGTACAGAGCGCTTGCCGTGACGCAGCTCAACAGAGGTTGCTGAGCAGTACAGAGTGCTTTTCGTGACGCAATTCACGAAAGGTTGCTGACGTTTAAAACAATTGAAATATTCAAGCCACAGAACGCGATGGAAAGGTCAATTGGCTTGATAGCCGCCAGTAATTACCTCAAAGCTCTTTGCCCGACCAGTGGAAGAGTTTTCACGAGGGGAGAACAGAACGTGAAGTTGTCGGTAGCGAGTCGCCGCTCTAGCAGCGGAACCCAACATTACTGCATGGTAGCAGAAAGTACTGAGTTCCCCTGCACGTTTCTTTTGTATGGGCAACAAAGAATGGCATGACAAACATGCCACATTTGCAAGAGAACTTTTTCCCCAGATTCATGTCCCGCCATCATTGCATCCGTTTCTGCTACCCTTTTGTTGACGGCCCTACGGATGCAAAAGGTAACCCACCATTGGGAGTTGTATAGAAATAAGAGCCCACTTTTAAGCCTCTCTGAGCTGCTGGGCTAAAGCCCCACGAACCTAATAAAGGCTCAGCCAACCCAGCGACCGACAGGGGAGTTGTTCCGGTAAAAAGAGGGACTGTTCGAGCGGAGTTTGTAATATCTGGGGTTTTGAGGGGGGGCGGGTGAGGGAGAAAACAATGGATAATTGCCTGCAAGTTCTTTCATGCGAGTTGCAATGTCGATGGGCCTTATTGACAGGAATACGTTCATATATTCCGGTATGGATTACTCCAGGTATTGATGTAACAATGTACATTGAACTTTCATTGTTCTACTTGGGGGAGATATCGAACAAGGCAAGAAACGTATCATTTCATTTGTTTGGTATATTGTGCTGAAAGTTTAAACACTTTGGTATATTGAAATGTGATTTTAAAAGACCACATCATTTTTTAAATTGACTGAAAACTCATTCTGGGACCTGGAGGATGATTCCTCCTTCAAATCCTGAGTCCTCCTCTGATTTGTTCAAGAGGCTAGAATGTTACTCAAAGGGTACACTAAAACGATAGCTAGGAAACAGAGTTCCAATGCTTATCATCATGTGTAATTCAACTAGATAAATGCTTGATCCGCTATATTCCAGATATTTATTTTAAAGTAGCAAACAACAGATACGAGGAAAATAACGCCGCCTCCAATCAGTTGTAACAGTTAAACAATGAACGAACTAGAAAACCAATCAATAAAATCTATCAAGAAATGAAAGACCTAAAAAATACACTGCTTCCACTCAGAGTGGACAATAATAACTCCACAAATATCATGGATTCAGCCGATCAATCGCAAAACTTGTGCAGATCGTCATGAGAAGAGTAGACGGCAAAAACAATGAGAATTACGCTCCTTGCTGAATTAGATAACACATAAACATCCCCAAACCAGCCTCGAACTTTCTCAGTAACATCGTGTCCCACGAGCAACCGAAAAGTCAAGCTACGAAAACCCAGATGAAATTGCTGAAACCTTCCATGATTTTATCGACACTGTTGGACAACACACATACGATGAGGGATGGAAGAACGTAGTAAAGCACCTTCAGGTACAAAGGAGACCTGGGAACAAAAAGAGCGAACTCGACACACGCCTACATCCTTAAGCAATTTACCGCTTACGAAGGAAACGTGGTCACCTAAGCCAGCAAGCTTGGGTGACACAAACCCTATGGGCACGATGGTTTGATGTTGCTGGACTTAAAAGACTGGTTTGAAATAGTACTGTCACACCTCCAGCTGCTCACCAACATATCTATAGCAACAAAGACCTTCCTCCAAAATTTTGAACATAACCTCATAAGAGAAATCAATAAACAAGAGAAGGAGAATGTTTCATCATATCACAAACCTATAAATTTTGGTCCCACAGGGATCGATTCTTGATCCTGTTCGAGAATTGATTCGTCGCTAGGTCCTGTTCTCAACTCAAAAAATACAATATAAACAGATGTTGTTCAATCGCAGTTATGCCGAAACAGCTTTGATCCACGTACAGAACATGTTTACTTCAATAGGGTGCAAAATTAATACAGATAAAACCACCAGATAACAAATAATTCTAGTGTACCCGACAATTTAGTTGTTGACGGCTCAGGCGCGAAAAACACTCCTGGTTACTGTCAATGCAACGGTAGATCACGACAGAAAGTTTACGTAGAGGGATCCCGTGACGCCTCTGCTAAACCAACGCGGTTGGATAAACATAAACGAACGACTAGAACTTAATGAAGCTAAATGTGCTTACAAAATTAAGATCGAGCTGTGCAAACGGTATTGTACTCTCAAATGGTAGAGCAGCCCACTATCGGTCAACACGGTATTGTACTCTCAAATGGTAGAGCAGCCCACTATCGGTCAACACGGTATTGTACTCTCAAATGGTAGAGCAGCCCACTATCGGTCAACACGGTATTGTACTCTCAAATGGTAGAGCAGCCCACTATCGGTCAACACGGTATTGTACTCTCAAATGGTAGAGCAGCCCACTATCGGTCAACACGGTATTGTATTCTCAAATGGTTGAGCAGCCCACTATCGGTCAACACGATATTGTATTCTCAAATGGTAGAGCAGCCCACTATCGGTCAACACGGTACTGTATTCTCAAATGGTAGACCAGCCCGCTATCGGTCAACACAGTATTGTATTCTCAAATGGTAGAGCAGCCCACTATCGGTCAACACGGTACTGTATTCTCAAATGGTAGAGCAGCCCACTATCGGTCAACACGGTACTGTATTCTCAAATGGTAGAGCAGCCCACTATCGGTCAACACGGTACTGAAGTGACAAGTGCTCCGAGTTCAAAACGCCTTTGCTCCAAAGACGCGCAAAGGCGTTTTGCATTCAATTGTTGCAAGAAATTTTAAAAAATACCAGCCGACTTTAGAAACTCTATCAAAGCATCTTCTTATTGGGACAAATATAACACTCAACGGCTCGCGCGTCGTCAAATTTTAACAGAATAAAGAGACCTTCATATGTGGAAAATATGTAAGCAGCTGTGAAGCTTGGTAGTGAGGGTACACTGGACTTTCACAACATGAGAGGCTCCAAACCAGAACCACCTATCTTCGAACCTCCTTCATTGCGTCACAGACTTGGGTGTCTTGTTAGGGCATCAATCAGGTGTCGTGACAACTGGAATCCGCCAATCCACGTTGCATTTGAACTCACTTATGTTTGAATACTTGTT
The DNA here is from genome assembly GCA_016164225.1 of Gammarus roeselii. NCBI lineage: Eukaryota > Metazoa > Arthropoda > Malacostraca > Amphipoda > Gammaridae > Gammarus > Gammarus roeselii. Next base: position 14,195 of record SDVV010007655.1, on the reverse strand, counting down.
ATGATGTAATATCGTGAACAGGGGTATCTGCAAAACCACACTACATTGAACTCACTTGCATTGACTTATTTATGTAGTATGTTGAATCTCTCTTCTAGGTAACCAAACTGGCCATATCACGTGGTATCGGGAGTTTAGCCTAAGTTTTCCGTCGGAGTGGCGGATTGAACGAACTGGAAAATGACTTCATTACCAATCCACTGCATACAGTGGATTGGTATACTGGCTGCATACAGTGGAGTGGTTCACTGACTTCGTACAGCGGGAGTGGTGTACTGGCTGCATACAGTGGAGTGGTATACTGGCTGCATACAGTGGAGTGATATACTGGTTGCATACGGTGGAGTGGTGCACTGGTTGCTTACGATGAAGTGGTATACTGGTTGCATACGGTGGAGGGTATACTGGTTGCATACGGTGGAGTGGTATACTGATTGCATACATTGGAGTGGTATACTGGCTGCATACAGTGGAGTGGTATTCTGGCTGCATACAGTGGAGTGGTATACAGACTGCATAAAGTGGAGTGGTATACTGGCTGCATACAGTAGAGTGGTATACTGGCTGCATACAGTGGAGTGGTTTACTGGCTACATGCGGTAGAGTGGTATACAGGTTGCATAGGGTGGAGTGGTATACTGATTGCATATGGTGGAGTGGTATACTGGTTGCATACGGTGGAGTGGTATACTGGTTGCATACGGAGAAGTGGTATACTGGCTGCATACAGTGGAGTGGTTTACTGGCTGCATACAGTGGAGTGCTATACTGGCTGTATAAAGTGTAGTGGTATACTGGCTGCATACAGTAAAGTGGTATACTGGTTCCATACGGTGAAGTGGTATGCTGGTTGCATACGGTGGAGTGGTATACTGGTTGCATACGGAGGAGTAGTATACCGGTTGCATACGGTGGAGTGGTATACTTGCTGCATACAGTGGAGTGGTATACTGGTTGCAAACGGTGGAGTGGTATACTGGCTGCATACAGTGGAGTTGTATACTGGTTGCATACAGTGGAGTGGTATACTGGTTGCATACGGAGGAGTAGTATACTGGTTGCATACGGTGGAGTGGTATACTGGCTGCATACAGTGGAGTGGTATACTAGTTGCAAACGGTAGGGTGGTATACTGGCTGCATACAGTGGAGTGGTATACTGGCTGCATACAGTGGAGTGGTCTACTGGTTGCATACAGTGGAGTGGTATCCTGGTTGCATACGTTGGAGTGGTATACTGGTTGCATACGGAGGAGTGGTGTACTGGTTGCATACGGTGGAGTGGTATACTGGCTGCATACAGTGGAGTGGCATACTGGTTGCATACGGTGGAGTGGTATACTAGCTGCATACAGTGGAGTGGTATACTGGCTGCATTCAGTGGAGTGGAAAAGTGGTTGCATACGGTGGAGTGGTATGCTGGCTGCATACAGTGGAGTGGTATACTGGCGGCATACAGTGGAGTGGTATTCTGGCTACATACAGTGGAGTGGTATACTGGCTGCATACAGTGGAGTGGTATACTGGCTATATACAGTGGAGTGGAATACTGGCTGCATACAGCAGAGTGGCATACTGGCTGCAGGCAGTGGAGTGGTATACTGTCTGCATACAGTGGAGTGGTATACTGGCTGCATACAGTGGAGTGTAACTGGCTGCATGCAACGGAGTGGTATACAGGCTGCATACAGTGGAGTGGTATCCTGGCTGCAGGCAGTGGAGTGGTATACTGTCTGCATACAGTGGAGTGGTATACTGGCTGCATACAGTGGAGTGGTATACTGGCTGCATGGAACGGAGTGGTATACAGGCTGCATACAGTGAAGTGGTATACTGGCTGCAAGCAGTGGAGTGCTATACTGACTGCATGCAGTGGAGTGGCATCCTGGCTGCATACAGTGGAGTGGTATACTGGCTGCATACAGTGGAGTGGTCTACTGGCTGCATACAGTGGAGTGGTATACTGACTGCATGCAGTGGAGTGCTATAATGACTGCATACAGTGGAGTGGTATACTGGCTGCATACAGTGGAGTGCTATACTGGCTGCATACAGTGGAGTGCCATACTGGCTGCATACAGTGGAGTGCCATCCTGGCTGCATACAGTGGAGTGGTATACTGGCTGCATACAGTGGAGTGCTATGCTGGCTGCATACAGTGGAGTGCCATACTGGCTGCATACAGTGGAGTGCCATACTGGCTGCATACAGTGGTGTGGTATACTGAGTGAAACGAGCAAAGTTAACTTTGCAGTGAATGGCAGATAATAGTATCGTTCATTTAGTCCTATACTCGCCCTGAATTGCTACTTTTACAATAATAGTCCATTGCGATATTTCCCGTTCTCTTCCCTTTACGTTAAATTATCTGTTATGTGCTGTTGTCAATGAATACAGCTACAGCAATAATTGTTATACGATATTTCAATAGCTGTACATGTACCAATTTTTCTCTTTACTGACCTATATTTCTGGCGTGTAATCACCCGTCTATCTTTGTGAGTCGCTGGCCGCTTGCATCAGCCAACCGCAGGGCATTCCCTTCACTCTGCGCCCGCAATAAGATACAATGATTCCTGCATGAGGGGATTAGCGTTTGCTCTATCATTCTATATTGTTCAGCTCTATAAATACGAGTATTAAGTCCCGGTGGACTATTGGGATGTTTCGTATGCTGTCACTATTGCAGATCTGAATGTCCTGCTTTTATTTAGGTATTATCAGTTTGAAGTTTTTCACTCTGAGTCAGAAATATACCACACCTTGTTGAAGTTTTATGCACGGATTGCTCGAGAATTTGTGTTCATGGGTACCTGAAAGAAGAGTGAACACAATTGTTATCCTTGTTTGTAATTGCCAGTTGAATGCTTTTCATAAAAATTGCACGAGTGTGTCATAAGATTTTACCCTTCATTGGATGCGTATTCTAGATTTAATGTATGGTTTGTAAACCACGAAAAGATCTCGATTCATCTCGAGAACAGTCATTTTGTACATTTTGTTATAGACAATGACTGGTCGGCTGGAGAGCTGTCCGTCTCTCTTAGCAGAAGACTTTCAAGAGAAGCTGATGGGGGTAGGTTTGTGTTTATACCTGATTATAGGAGTTGAACAGTCAAGGCATACCTAACCAAAATGGTGTGAGGTGAACAGGCTGCTGGCGTAAGCTGGAAGACAGTTAAGGTCGATTATGTGACATGAAACAAGTGAAGCGAAAATGTTCAACTTTTTCCCTTCTTCATACGCACGGCATTTCCAACAACGGATTAACTCCAGCTCGACTTTCAGTTAATCTGGTAATTAGCTTTGAAGTATAAGATTGACATTAGAACCAATAAACAGACTGTTAAATTTTCTGACCATGCGTCAAAGAAAATAAAGCCGTGACGTGGAGTTCACATATAATTGGTACTCAATGCAACAAAATCATGTTTTTCAATGATTGATTATATTTTCTTATTGCAAATGCAGCCCCCTCTGATCGTATCGCATAGAGGAAAGTGAGTAGGCGCGAATCGTTTCTTCTCGAACCAAATTCAACTGAATTTTTTGTTAGACCATTTCCGCGTGACGGGCATAAAGAGGCTAACAAATTTACTGCCTCCAATAGAGCGACCGTGACAGGTGTAAATTGGACGCTGCCTCCATTAGAGCGACCGCAACAGGTGTAAATTGGACGTAATGGAGCTCAGTTGGGATTCTTCACACGGCAGAGAGTATATGCTCGGCCGTCACTTTGAGCAAGTGAGAGGAAGGACACGGCCACATTGGGCAAGTGAGAGGAAGGACACTGTGACCACATTGGGCAAGGGAGAGAAGGAGCACGTTGGTCCCGCTGTGCTAGTGAGAGACTGTGCTCGTTGGCTAACTTGGCCAAATGATGTTACGTGCTCGTAGGGTCAGGCACCTACTCACTGGGAGACGAAAGTACGTGCTCGTAGGGACGGGCATCTACTCACTAGGAGGCGGCGGAGAGTATGTACCCGTCAGGCTACTTGTGACATTTTAACATGAAGCGATATTTGACCTACTTATATCACGATACAAGTACGTGCTGATCCGACCTCTTGCCACGATGGAGGATGTTCTTGTCTGCTCACTTGGAGTGACAAACCAGGCGCTCGACGAAGTGGTCATACAGCTTCATGAAAGAATCCAGCACCTGAAACTTGTTTCTATTTGACTAGTGATGAATAATCCCACCCGCAGCACTGGAGCATGCGAGTCAAGGCAGTGACCCGGGTAGCGGTTGACACGGATGACGGGGCCATGATGTGTGTATTACGCCTGTGAAGTCAGGGCAGTGACCCGGGTAGCGGTTGCCACGGATGACGGGGTCATGATGTGGGTATCACGAGTGTAGTCAGGGCAGTGACCCGAGTGGCGGTTGCCACGGATGACGGGCCATGATGTGGGTATCACGAGTGTAGTCAGGGCAGTGACACGGGTAGCGGTTACCACGGATGACGGGGCCACGATGTGGGTATCACGAGTGTAGTCAGGGCAGTGACACGGGTAGCGGTTGTCACGGATGACGAGGCCATTGTATGGGTCTCAAGCCTGTAGAGTCAGGTCAGGGACCCGGGCAACGGTTGACACGGCTGACGGGGCCATGATGTGGGTATCACGCCTGAAAAGTCAGGGCAGTGACCTAGGCAACGGTTGACACTGATGACGGGGCCATGTTATGGGTATCACGCCTGTAGAGTCAGGGCAGGGAGCCGGGCAACGGTTGACACGGATGACGGGGCCATGATATGGGTATCACGCCTGTAGAGTCAGGGCAGTGACCCGGCTAGCGGTTGTCACGGATGACGGGGCCATGATATGAGTATCACGCCCGTAGAGTCAAGGCAGTGGCCCGGGCAGCGGTTGACACGGATGACGGGGCCATGATGTGGGTATCGCGCCTGAAAAGTCAGAGCAGTGACCCAGGCAACGGTTGACACTGATGACGGGGCCATGTTATGGGTATCCCGCCTGTAGAGTCAGGGCAGGGACCCGGGCAGCGGTTGACACGGATGACGGGGCCATGATGTGGTTATCACGCCTGTAGAGTCAGGGCAGTGACCCGGGTAGCGGTTGTCACGGATGACGGGGCCATGTTATGGGTATCCCGCCTGTAGAGTCAGGGCAGTGACCCGGGTAGCGGTTGTCACGGATGACGGGGCCATGATATGGGTATCACGCCTGTAGAGTCGGGGCAGTGACCCGGGTAGCGGTTGTCACGGATGACGGGGCAGTGATGTGGGTATCGAGCCTGCAAAGCCATGGTAGTTTTCCTTATCGGTATCTCTCACAGGACTCGAGCGATGCATAAGTCTAAGGGACATTGGAAGTGTTTATTTCTCGAGTATCTCTTTACTGAAACAGCGTTATGACAGGATACGAATGTTCAGTGTCGCTGAGATAATAAAAAGTAAGAAGAGTATAATAAATTCGGCTTCTTGCAACGGCCCTGACTATGGATTGCTGCTCAACAATCCTGACGCCGTATTAATAAAATTGTTCGAGTTATTCATTCTAGATAATATTAATTACGTGCTGGTATTGATAAGGATTAGATCGCCAGCATCAGTCGGACAAGTAACTGTGCCCGTTGGCTTCACAACCTCCACGACTCCTCTATAAAAAACTCAAAACTGTACATGAAGGAGCAAATAGACAACATTGAATTCTTTGATCATGCCACGCATGATATTGAAAATAAATGTCCGCAATGTTCCCAATGAAGTAGATTCAAATTTTCAAATGAGAATGAATATTCCTGAAAGTCAAATAATTGATGGAGACCCAGTCCGACGTAATGTAATTCTTTTAACTTGAATATCGGCACTGCTCAGAATTGTGTTAACAGCATCGTCCAGTCAATGGTGTTCCTACCAAAACAGATGTGTTTAAGAAGCAGTACCGAGATTTCGTCGAAAGACGTCGATAACTGCTGATTGGGTTTTCCAGACGTCGGTAATTGTGGATTGGGGATTCAAGACGTCGATAAATGTAGATTCTGGATTCAAGATGTAGAAAAATGCCGACTGGGGATTGAAGACGTCAATAATTGCGGACTGGGAAATCAAGACTTCGATAATTGCAGACTAGGGATGAGCTCCCTCACCATTCAACTTCACCACGGAACAATTTTATCTGGATGGCAATAAATGTTGTAAATTGAAAGAGCATTCTTATCCTTCAAACCAATAAAGAATATCATTTGTACCTACTGAGCTACGACTTTCTGAAATAGAATTTATAAATCAATTACAGGGCTTGTTTGATTTCTGGGTAACAAAGTCCAAGCAGATAATTGCTTGAGTGTTTATAAAGTTGTTTGTTTATTCATAAATAACTGACTGACTGTTGTCCCAAACCATGAACTTTCTTTCATCAGGGCAGGAATTGAGATTTATGTATCGATATTTATTGTGTGAAAAAAATTAAAACAATTTAAATGCTAAGCCGTACAGTATCTTAAATACCGTTGAAAAAAATTATGAGTAGCTTCAGCTGGGAATTTCCTTGATGCACTCAAAATCACTCAAATTAGTTCGATTTAAAAGAATATAAGCATAGCTAGCGCAAAAAATTGTTACCCAATATCAGTCTTGACAGTCATAAGAAAAGTTTTTGGGAAAAAAAAATTGAATGAATACACACTATGTATCGGATACTCTACCCAAAATAAAAATAGCCTCCAGGCTTTCACGAGCACTGAACATGGTTGAATAAAGTTCGCGGAAGATGTTGTTGATGGATTCGATAGTGGGAAAGTCACTGCTGGAAACTCAATGAACCTCCACAAAGCTTTCGATTGCGCGGACCGTGGAATTTTGAGTGCAAACTTCCGTCATTTTCAAGTTGATTCAATTCAAAAAAGTTGGATAAAAAGATATATTCTTATTAAAAAACGCATGGTGAGTTGGAACACACAATTATTGTGTGTTCCAACAAAAGTGCGGCACTCCAATATTATTGGAGTGCTGCAAGAGTCGATCAATGCACTTTTTCTCTTCCTTTGTCATCGGTTTGTTTGGCAGATGATACTACGTTTAATATCTTGACTATAAATGTTGATATTTTCCACGAGGAAGAAACCTTTTAGTAACGCGCAGAGCAAATTGATAGGTCAATTAATTGTGAATAATCACGTCTATTTTGTTGCCGAGAAATTATCTTCATCGTTTGTCATCTTTTGCAAAATTCAAAATTGTCTCGCAACTTTCAAAAAAAAATGTTTTACATCAGCCCAATTCATGGCTCCATAAACGTCCATGCTTCTATCGACATAATCAGCCTAATACCAATCCACCGCAGTCGGAAGTCACGATCACGTAATAGCAGACGTGACCACACTTTGGCTCCTTTTGTCAATGGAATATTCTCCCTCTATATCGTATCCTTAACTTTTCGCTGGCTTACAAGGCTTTCAATCAATTAACTCACATTATTAACGATTATTTAAAAAGATTTTTCCACGTATAATCTTCTTGACAATGCGGATTTGTAAATTTACAGTAAATCAAAACTATCCCTACTGTTTTTTTTTTATACGGAGCTGCTAAAAGTTGGAACTAGTTTGCTACAGGTACAAGTAAGAGTAACAGTACTTGTGCCTTCAAACATAATCGAAAATTTTACCTGTTTAAAGTAGTGCGTCAAAAATTCGTAAGCAGGACGTACTTCCCTTATGCAAATTAACATGCAAACTATTTGTTATTTGTCAGTGTTACGACTTTTCAATGAAGGTTTTCCCCGTATTATGCTACAATTTTCTGATTTAATGTACATGTAGGAGCCTGATCAATGATCAGCCCAATTTTACGGACTTATAAAGATGTTATTTTTCCGGCGCATAAGTAACCTGTCACGTTTACTGTTTTATTCGTTTCAAAATTTGTTATTTGTGTGCCAGAAAATACTAGAGTAAATGAAAGATACTCTCCCCTGTTGAACGCTTTCTACTCTCCGTTTCTTTATCGCTCGCCAGTAAACGGAATATTGTCATGATTGTTTAAATGTAAGTTTGACCTATCTTGTTTTACTAATTTTTATGGAAATCAAATCTCAATGTAAGTTTTTTGGTGCTGACATGTTAAACAATGGAGAATAGAGTATCCTTCAACAGAATCATTTGATTGATGGCACGTTAGTTTTATTACCCTTTCAATCAGGTTAATGTTAAATAGATTCAAGTGGAGAATGTTGACTTCTGAACTGCGAATGCTTCGTTAAACTGCATTGGGCTGATAGCCAGGTACATTTGTGTGTTCATTTCCGATTGGAAACCTAGCATCTTTTCTATAATTTCATTTTTTTCATCATCTCCAATTTGTGAGTCTTTAAATTACATTTCTCGGTTTAATTTTATTGTTATTACATGCACGAATGCCGCGGCAGCTGCACAGTGCAAAATATCACAACAACGCAGCAGAAGGCCATTGCAGTTTAACGAAACTATGCATGTTTTCAGTGAAATGAAATGCAATGACAAAAGGAATGCAATTCGTGGATTTGTTTTTTTCTGAATGTTTTCTGCATAAATTCTATTTAACGTGCTGACACTCACGACAACTGAAATACAAGGGAATTGTATCAACAAGAATATTACCTTGACTAAAGGAAATGATTCAATATTCGAGGTGGTTGTTGAGAACTGTGTGAGTTTTTGACCGACGTTAGCTGTATGCTTCGTTGCCACGCTGCCACTAGTGCTGCATTGCCGCTGTGCTCGCTGCTCAGTGCGCTGCCATCACAGTTCAATGCTTTGAAATGGACTGAATTGGAGCAGCGTGGCCCACGCTGCAAGTAGCTCATGGAAGAACGTTGAGTATTTAATCTTATCTTTGTAAAACGTTTGCTAAAGAATGAGAAAGGTTCTACCCTTCCATCCACCGCTTGTTGCAAGACCGCTCCTGCCGCAGTCGCTGACGCATCCACCACAACTGGTAACTGCGCTGATGCTGTTGCGAATTGTCGGCGCTGGCGACCAAATACCGGACAGGTGCAGGGCGCTACTAAAAAAATTCTCTGTAATAACCAAACCGGAAACGCTAAAACCTATGCCCGCCTCATAGCACGGTCCACTACATACCAATAAAAGGGCCACCGCTATTCAACAGGCCTAGACGACTAGCGCCAGACAAATTTACAATCGCAAAAATGACTTGCGAAGAACTACTCCGTTTAGGAATCGTGAGCTCCTCAGCAAGCCCGTGGGCTGCTTCGCTCCACCTCGTACCGAAAGGAGTGGGATGGAGAGCCACAAACGATTTCAGGCGGTTCAATTTTATTTCAAAAGACGATAAGTACGGAATTCCTCACGTTCATGATTTCGCAGTACAAGTAGGCGCGTTGAAATATTTCACTAAATTAGATCTACACTCGGCATACTATGACATACCTGTCACCGAAGCGGACATACCAAAAACAGCTGTCACAACACCTTTTGGGTTATTTGAGTTAAACTCGATTACCCTTTGGGCTCAAGGGCGCACCCCAAACGTTCTAGAAGTTCATGCACGAAGTGCTCAGCGGCATCGAAAATGCATACGCTTACGTAGATGACGTGTTAATAACAAACGAAACAGAAGACGACCATTAACGGCCACATTGAAGCCGTGTTCAAACACCTCCAAACGCACGGCCTAATCACCAACATAGCAAAGTGCAAATTCGTCCTGAAAAATCTAAAATTCCTGGTCCATCAAATCGGTAGCGAGGGCATCAAACCGCTTCCGAGCAAGGTCGCAGCCATCAAAGACTACCCAAAACCGGCGGATATGCGCGGCTTGCGTAGATTTTTTGCCATGGTGAATTACTATCACCGGTTCCTGCCTCACGCTGTCGAAACTTTAGCACCCATCAATGACCTACTCAAGCACAAGCGTAAAGGCACATAAATTGTAGTAGCTTGGACACCTGAAGCAGAGAAAGCGTTCATGCTCATAAAAATTCAACTTGCCAACCATACCGCTTTAAAATTCGCAACAGCATCAGCGCAGTTACCAGTTGTGGTAGATGCGTCAACCACTGCGGCAGGAGCGGTCTTGCTACAAGCGGTAGATGGAAGGGTAGAACTTCTCGCATTCTTCAGCAAGCGTTTTCCTACTTGCTCTCTCTTAGCACGCCGATGCAGACAAGGCAAGTTGGTGTCAAGATAATTTCACAAGATATACAATGACTAACTTTAACACTTCAGGACTTTGCCAGTGATTACTAAATAGATCAACCCATGATGGTATTGTTCAGCAATCTCTGTTTTAACCAATTTTGCTTTAGAACCACCCTACAATTAACGTATTAGTTCTGTTTCCCGGAGACAAGACGCCAAGGAAGAAGTATCCTGGGAATACCAGCCTAAATCTGTCCAGAATATTACTGCATGTAGAGCGTCGAAGGTCACATGACAACGGGTGCGGGGTCAGGAAATGGTAATAAGGGAGCAGATAAGGAGGACCGGAGCAACGGAATAAAAGTGAGGGGGAGGCAGAAAGGGCAGAGAAAGGGGACCGTAGCAAGGGCATGGCAATGAGGGCGAAGCAAAAGGGAGCAAAGAAAGGGGACCGGAAAAAGAGAATGGTCATGAGCGGGAAGCAGAAGGGAGCAGAGAAGTGACAGGAGAACAGAAGGATGGTAATGAAGGGCAGCAAGAGGGGGCAGGGAATGGGGCGGGACAGGGAAATATTATTAAGGGGCAGAGAAGAGAGCAAGAGAATGGTGATCAGGTGACAGAGAGGTGGAATGGGGCAGAAAAAGGGGAAGTGTCCGATTAGGGGAGGCGTCAAGGAGCAGCAAAGACAAACATCAAAGACGAATTAGAAACAGAACCGAAATGAGAATTAAATTTCGTAGAGGATTGAATACTTCAAATCTGCACAACTTTAATCTAAATTGGAGCATTTCTCACGAAAACTGTTGCCAAGCTTACTGAGCGTATATCTGTGGAAATTGGGTATCTTCATATATGTTACCGCCAGCAACATTTCCATACCTGCCGAGTTCTAACATAACCTCCATTAGCATTAATAACCAACGTTCAGATTCGCGTGTCTCTCCCTCTCCCCCGGTCTGTATTCGAGTTTCCTGGACTTTCAGTATCGTCTAACAAGATCAAACCGGATACTCTAAATTTCCACGCCCGCTGTCAACATGTTGACGATCCACTCCACCGAACACAATTTGATTGGAGCAAGCGACCATCACGTCGAGACGTGACCATCTTCCTCCTCTGCGGTAACATGAATTCAGGCTTGTTCATTTTGATTACAAATAGTTCTTGTTTTCGTGTTGTTCCGCATTTGTTATTTCATCGCAAATTTGTATTTTTCCACCCACCAAAATTGTTCGCCTTCTGTAAGTGAGTTAAACAATTTTTCGTACTCTGCTACGAAGTGTTCAAATCAATATTTTAAAATAACTTCTCTTCAAATTCACCTGGCCTGAAAATATCTATTTGCCATCATCTTATCGCAACAAGCTCTCTTTGTTTCGCCACGTCTTTCTCCCTATGAGGACTTTTCTCGCCATTGGATAAGCCCTTCCTGGATCCATTATTTACCTAGCTTCTTAGTTACACTGCCAACCTGCCCTCTTTTTAGTTACTATGTCAGAACGGCAAGCTTTCCTCTTTTTATTTACTATACCAAACTGTCAATCTTCTCATTTTTCAGTTACTGTGTAAGCCTACAATCTTTCCCCCTTTTAGGTACTATACCAGAGGGCCCGTTTTTCCCCTTTTCAGTTACTGTGCCAGCCTGCCAAACTTCCCCCTTTTAAATTACTATGCCACTCAGCCCACCTTTCCCTTTTCAGTTATCACGCCAGTCTGTCAAATTTCCACATTTTTGTTACACTGACAGCCTGCAAACCTTCCACATTTTTAGTTGTAAGGACATACTGCCGGTTCTTTTTTTCCCGTCCCTCCAATATGCGATAATTATCCCAATTAATTGAAAAGGACAATCGCTCTCCCTTTCGATGTTGGAATAAATAAAAATATTTCCTTCATTTTGCAGTGTAGATTGGGTTACTTTCCCATCACAACCACGCCGAGACAGTTTGCAATATGCATTTACGTGAATTGTTGACATATTTACGTAATAGGAAAACAAGGAAAAATACTTTTAGTGCTTGGTCGCAATAGAGGATTTATTTATTTTACTGTTACATCAAACATTTGCACAACTGCCACTGGTTTATTATTCTTATATAGTTGTACGTATATAACGTCTTCGATCGCTGATGACAGAGAAGCGACGACAGACTCCATACATTGAAAGGATGTTCAGGAAATACCACTGCCTGTAAATTGACGTTTTATATTCAAAACCTTGTTATAAATCATGTACGGCTTGCAAACAGGTGTCTGTTATTTTTTGTCAAGTAGATTTGACGCTAACGCGGGGCGACGTTCCATTGATGACACAGCGAGCTCTCCTACATCACACAGCCGGAGAAATGTTCACCAAAAAATACCAGCAGCAAATGAACTAGACTCGAGGGCCTTTTTGACACAAACAATGTGCAGTTTATTCCTGTATTTACATGATGCAAAAAGTTCTTGTATTATTTATTGAAACAATAGAAGTACTGGAAATAAACAAACGCTCCCAAACACTCTATAGTTCCCCTAGCAATGCTTCATATTCCGTCATGTATAGGACGTTATTTCATAGTTTTGGATGGAATAAATCTACCATGCTCTTCTTAAGGCCATACAATGGGCTGAACACAAAGCTGCATATCACGGTGAAATAGGCACCACGTCTACGCTTTTAATCCTAGAGTAGATCAATAGCGTGGCGGCCCTGCCTTTCATTGTGATGAATAATTTATACCAAGGTCCGCCATCGTCGGGATGATATGGTTTTCATTACATCCAAATTAAAATATTCCGAGGGAAGGCTATTTTTCCCTTAGATTATAAATATATATCCGTGTAAGCGACGGAGTAGGGATTAGTGTTTGGCATGTTAAACATGGTACAAACAAACTTCACTGAAAGTGTCCAGGAAAAAATGTATGAGTTCCTTTGGTCCGCTTTTATACTGTTTGGTTACAAAAAGCTCTTGTAGTCCATTCTCGTTTTAGCCCAAAGTGATGTTACAACCACCGATTAGAAACTGATCCAAACAATTGATCATTATCTTTAATCAATGTTTACCAGCTGGTTAGTGACCTCCTGGAATAATACTCAGCAGGCTTGTTCAATTCGTAATAAAGAGAATACACATTTAGATGTTCTGAATTGTCGAAATAATTCTTAGGACCACTAAGAAACGAAAAAGTTTATTGAAAAATGTTAGCAGATGTTCCACTTTCAGATGTTTCAAGAATTTGTGAAAATAAACTGGAGAAAAAGATTGGTTCGTTAATCGTAGCAACTTCTTATGTACAGTTGCGAAAAAATAATCGTTTAGGGTTGGTCTACAACAGAAAACAAACTCGATTTTCTTCGCTCGGAATTCAACTTAATAACGAAAATTCTAAAGGTTTTATTCTTGGACAAATCCTCTTAATGAATAATATCAATTAAATTTTCAATGAGTTCAAATTTAGTGCGGAACATGGAATTTGAAGTTTTTTTCTCAATCATCCATCATGAACGAATTTTCTTTCACTACTGTACATGCGACCTCGTCCCAACCACCGGGCTAGTGCGGGTCTTGTCGTCCCCTCCACCGGGTTAGTGAGAGGTATGTCGTCTCTCCACCGGGTTAGCGAGAGATATGTCGTCTCTCCATCGGGTTAGTGAGAGGTTTGTCATCTCTTCACATGGTTAGTGAGAGGTTTGTCATCTCTTCACATGGTTAGTTAGAGGTATGTCATCTGTTCACAGGGTTAGTGAGAGGTATGTCGTCTCTCCATCGGGTTAGCAGTAGTTAATAGGGGTGCAAAACGCAATTTTGTCCGGTCTACGGGAATTTGCACATAACATTTCACCGGGGTAGGACGCGATGCATGCACCTTGACTCACCGAGCGTACGGGGGTGCGCGCAGAAACGGGGGAGGGCGGGGGCCTAGGGTCCGGAACTGGTTTGGTGGCCCAAGTCAGCTAACGGACGGGGGAGACCGGAAGGGGAGGGGGACGGAAGGGGAACGGAAGGAGCAACGGCGGGATGAAAGCAGGCTTGCGCCCTTGATTGGCAAGGTTAATGTTATGAACACTTTAATTTGTACTGTATTTTGATATTCATTGTA
>SDVV010007654.1:0-17655 GCA_016164225.1 Gammarus roeselii | reverse complement strand
ATATATTTTTTTCAAATATAAACATTTACATAGCTTTTTATTATTAGAGTCGCTTGCAGTACATTCCAATGCACATTTTCAATGCCTATTCAGGTGGACAATGAGACAAGTTTATTATTAAAATTTAGTTATATTATTTAAATAAGAGCTTATCAGAATTTTCACATATTATGAACATCTATTCATACCGAAAATTCGACTAGAGCATCTTGGCGAAACATAATTAATTCTCTTGATCCTTTTTATCAGTGCCACTCAGTGGGTTCTTTATCAATGATGTAGTCTGAGACATGATTCTCTCTCCTCGTGATTAATTTCCAACATATTTCAAACAATGTCAGATATACATTTGATTTTATTGTGCAATTTAACTGTTCATATACTTGATACCCTATTTGATAATTCGTTTTCACTCAACTTTAGCGGGTTTTTCTTCACGTGACATCTCCTCGATACCACTACCCATCTCGGTTTTGGTTTGGGTCTTTCTCCCACCATATTGATTTGGTCATTTTCACCCAATGTTCATAGATTCTAAGCTTGAGTGTTAGTGGCACCATACTTCCTTTTACTCTCGCACCATATTGAGCACTGTCTATCTCATTAGATTGGGAACTCAGGTCCGTTTTATTATGTTCTATCTATACGCCCATTGCATCCATAGAGCTCGTATTTTCTCGTTCATTTTTAAGATTAGCATATTCAAGATAATGCTGGCCTTTGAGATGTTGCCAAAACCCAAATGTGGAGCTTGATTTGCTTAATTTTATCCCCGCACTGCAAATAACACAAACCCTCGTCTGCTTCTTTCTGTTAAAATACTTCCATATCAAACTGGGCAACATCCTTCTTCCCCGAAAGCGGACCGCTATCTGAAGGAGTACAGATATGAGTCCAATTTATACACACAGGATCGTTATCGTCACTGCGTTGGCACATGCATAGGCACCATGTAGGAATTTACGCACATTTTTGTGCAAAAGGGTTACCATACACTGCCAGATGCATTAATACCTAGGCAACCTAACCTAACCTAACCTATATAACAACATCCCCTGCTGTTGTTACAAGATATTTAATGTGCATCAGCTTCAAAGTATATTATGTTAAAAGAACTACCTAACCTAATCTAACTTATGTACGGTATTCAGTCATTGATATATGCATTGCATGACAAATCATCTCCACATCTCTCCACATTTTGATCAATCCTTTGCAGTTTGATACACACATCCAATTCTGATTTAGTAAATCATCAAAATCCTAACCTAACCTTATGTACGGTATTCAATCATTGATATATACAATGCATAACAGATATCTCCGCATCTCTCTACATTATGATCTTTCCTTTGCAGTTTTGATACTAACTTTCAATTTTGATCTAGCAAATTTCACCTGTTTTCAAATATAATTTCATCATTGTTTGAATGTTTTTTTTCCGTTGATCCGTGATTTTTTATTTGATACAACTCTAAATCACTTTCATATGATAGTCACACCCATCAAAAACCTAACCTAACCTAACCTAACCTAACTTATATTCGGTTTTCAGTTATTGATACATACATATGAACCCCCCTCCACACGATTTTTTATAAAACTTGCACCTGAGTATTTCTACTTCGCAGTCAATCTCGACTCATATATGTTACCAGAGATGTCAGATTGACTCACCTAACCTAACCTAACTTATATACGGTTTTCAGTCATTGTTATATACATATGAACCCCCTCCACACGATTCTTTATAAAACTTGCACATAATTATTTCTACATCGCGGTCAATCTCGACTCATATATGTTACCAGAGAGGTCAGATTTTCAATGTTAGATGGATTGAATGTTACAAGTAATTCATAATTGTTTCCATCATCATACAAACGGGCACTTCATCTCATACTAGGTCTACAACGTTTACTTCAATATCTCCTGACACTTCATCCTCTGACGACTTGCACAGTTGATCTGTCTTTTTCTTTCCAATAATTGCATTCTCTTCACGATGACTGCGTTTCAAATGTCTCCACACGTTACTCGTGGATTTATGTTTATTCAATTTTATTTCTTTCTGGCAAAGTTTACAGACCCCCACCACCCCATTACTTTCGAACAATCGACGACTGCTATAACCCATCTCCTACAGCAGAATCCCAATATTGACTGATCGGACTCTGATTTATTTATGACTACGATCTGATCGCACTCTGATTTGTATCTCACCATTCTGTCAGACATCTAGATCGTTCACCTCGTGATATGTTCATGGGTAGCGTTGCACCCCTTGAACACATTCTTCTACCGACTTCGACAATTTCGATGTTACCACCGTCTGATGTATGCAATTCATCGCTTAACCTCTGAGTTTTAGGATATTATAAACAATTGATTCAGGACTTACGTAGTTTCATTAATATTTATTAATATTAATTATAGATCTTGCTGACATCATCAATGACATCTAACTCGATTTCCGATTACAGCATGGCTCGTACAGCCACCCATACCCAGAATCACGGTGTTTCAGTTTCCTCTCAAAATCTATCATATAATCCAGCAAATCATTGTTGCGAATACCGAAGGCTGTTCCGTGCCCTTGAGTCCACAAATGTAGCTCTTTTTCTTTTTGAACCTTAATTATTCGAACCTTCTCAAATTCAATGTCATTCTGTTCTTCATCAATGAGGAATTCTTGCATACACTGTTAAAAAAAGGTACCGTGGGTAGGTAGTCGGAACAACTTGTGGCTGATAAGACAGTGGGCGGAGATGAAAGGGGCTGATTTGACGTTAGCTATAAAATAATTTAGCGCCAGGGATAGCGACCCGTAGTAGTAGTCGTCGTTTCTTCTGTTTTCCACCGGAGCTCCAACGTACGGTCACTGAGTGCTCCTCCGTAGGGCACGATGATCCATTGATTCTGCACAGCTTCACGCACGAAGTTAAGTTAAAGTTCACACTTTTTACGCAGGGAGGACAGCGAGTTCAGGAACAGAGATGATTCAAACCTCGTTAGTTTCCGGTGTGAGCAGGTATTGTATGTTGCACAGAGGGCTCAAGAAGGCTCGTCGGGCTGTTGCGAGTGCATCACAATCCATAAGTAAGTATTTCACACTGATTGCCACTTGGTGGCAACAGGGGCATAGTGGTGCGTCTGATCCCGTGTCTACGTCCATTAGGTGATTGTGGGTTATCCCCATGTGTCCCGTGCATATACGGTTAATGAACACTTGGTCTCCCCTATTAGAAAACCTGGCGTCCCACTCTCCCACGGATGGTTTAACTGCAAGCATTTTGTGTCCACTCTGTTGCCAAGAGTCATTTCATCATGATATGATACGTAAGTTGATGACTGAGAACCAGTCTCAGTAATGTATGGAGATGAATTGTTCTTGCTGGGTAGACAGTCGTTTAGCGAGGGAATCTGCGCGCTCGTTTCCTCTTATTCCTACGTGTCCAGGGATCCAGCAGAACTCGACCGCTTGGCCTGTTTCGGACATCGTGAATAGGTCGTGCTGCATTATTCTATGAGCAGAGTGATCAAAGCGCAGAGTTTTCAGCTGGGTGAGAACGCTTAGACTGTCTGAAACTATCACATATTTCAGGCGGGGATCACTTTTTGTAATGGGGATGGCAAATTTGAGTGCGCGCACCTCTACAGAAAATACAGAGGCCTCTTGAGGTTAGGATGGCCCAACGCGAGGTCCCTTTGCCTACGGCGTAAGCTCCCACTTCGTCCGATGCTTTCGAGCCGTCAGTGTATATATGGCTGTGCTCAGAGTTCTGGTCATCAAGTAGTCGCGATAATTCTCGGCGGTACGTGTTAGTAGGAGTTGTTGCTTTGGGGTACGTTTGCAAATCTAGGTTGAGGCGGGGGGCTGATCATCCACGTTGGTAAGTTCATTTGAAGAATTCGATAGGAGATTGAAGGCTTGATTGCTTTGCGACTGATGTTCAGCGAGGTCAGTAAGTTGTTCACACGTAAAGAAAAGGGTGGGCACATGTTCTTGATAGCCGCAAAGAGGCGTTTATCGAGAGTGTTGGTGAAGTCACTGAGTGCTGGGCTATTGATATAGCTCCTTGTCTTGAAATAGTACTGTAGTGAGAGTTTGTCTATCCGGAGTGGAAGAGGAAGCTCGTTAGCAAGCACGTTCAGGGATTCAATGAGTGTGGAACGGAACGCACCGGTTGTGATAGGCAGGGCGTTATTTACGAGAGGTTCAAGGGTGGTTTTGGCTTCTGAACCGTAAACCACAGCGTCATGCCAGTGTCCATATCGGCTAGGAATTTCAATGATGTTACAGAGAATACACGCCCGGTTGCCTTTTCGCAGCGAGTCTCCAGGGCTGTAATGTGAGTTTAGGGTTCCACTTAAGACCGACGAATTTTATTGATTCCTCGCATACTAGCGGAGTGTTGTTCAGCGTTAGGGCTGGTTTTAGATCTAAGCCGGGCACATGAATAAAGTGCATGCTTTTCGTTTTGGAGGGCGAGAATCTGAATCTGTTTAAGAAAGCCCAGTTCCCGACTAGGCTTAGACATTTCTGGAGTGCCTGTTGAATTGTTAAGAGGCTAGGGTGCCTGCAGCTTATTTGTAAGTCGTCCACGTATAGTGATGAAAGCAATCTTTAGTCGCGCGGGAGAATGTCTGCAATCTGGTCTGTTTTGAGTATAAAGAGAGTGACACTGAGGACGCTTCCTTGGGGGACGCCATTTCTTGCGGATAGGATGATGACAAGGTGTCGCCAACCTTAACTCTCAAGGTGCGATTTTGCAAGAATTGGTGGATGTAACGTGGTAAGTAGCCTCTCAGCCCTTTGCGGTGGAGATCCTTCATGATGCCATATTTCTAGGTAGTATCGTATGCTTCTTCCACGTCGAAAAATTTGGAAACCACTTGTTCGCCTCGGACAAATGCTAGTCTAATGTCAGATTCCAGTCCTAGGAGGGGGTCCGTCGTAGTGTGGCGCATGCGGCCGCCATACTGGATGCCGTTCAGGCCTGCATGCATATCAAGGTAGTAGACAAGGCACGTGTTTATCATTCTTTCCATTGCCTTGTAGAGGACGCTGGTAAGAATGATGGTGCGATAGTTATGTGGGTCACCGTGGAATTTCTTGGGTGTGGGTATTGCGATAATTACAGATTCCCATTATTGATCGGGAAAAATTGAGTTTGAATACAGAGTGTTGAACACTTTTAATAAGTGTTCACACGCGCCATCTGGGAGATTCTTGATCTTGTTGATGTGCACCCGGTCTGGCCCCGGTGAAGTTTCACGTGTATGGTCTATGGCGCACTGTAGTTCGTGGAGGGAGAAAGGTTTGTTGTAGGCCTCTTCCTCTCTAAAAGTAAAGTTAAGATGTTCCCTTTCTCGCAAGTTCTTTTCCCGTTGGAAAGCAGCCGTGTAGTTTGTTGATTGCGTTATCTGGCTAAAAGTCTGAGCTTGTTCATTTGCGATTTCCGCGTGGGAAGAATAAGTTCTGCCTTCGTCTGAAAGGATGTTAATAGTTCGCTCGGGTTTTCCCTGGATATGTCGGATTTTTCCACACTTGGGAGAGGGGGGTGTTTCGATTAATAGTGTTGACTAACTGAGCCCAGCTTTCACGTTTCTTCTCCACTCGAAGTTTTCGGTATACAGCAAATGCCCTTTTCCACGCTACTCGGTTCCTGGGGGATCGTGCACGTCGGTAGGCATTGCATAGCCTTTCACGCTTATCCTTTACTTCTTGCACCTCTCGGCACCACCATGGTTTTGGAAAGAAGTTGAAGGGGCATATTGGGGAATGCTTGCCTCGGCTGGAGCCTAAAACTTTTCTTAAATTTGAGCGACGTGGTCGTGTTCCGAAATATTTTCGGGGATGCCATCCATATCGCTCCACGCGATGTGTGCTGAGTATTCCACCCAGTTGGCTTCCCGCTAGTTGAATCGAAGTTCTTGTGGGGGAGGGTTTCTTGGTTGAGTTGGTGAGAAGCGATATGATGACTGGGTTATGGTCGCTGTCGTGCATTGAAGGCAAAGCTCCCCAATCGAGTTGGGGTGCCAGAGTGGGGGAGCATATGGATAAATCGATGGCAGTTTCACTTTCGGGGGTGATTCGGGTGGATTGTTCGTCGATGAGAAGGACCAGATTGTGAGTGTTTATGGTGTTAGCCGATATCACTCCACTGGTGTCTGTTCTCACGCATCATCATGTCTCATGGTAGCTGTTGAAGTCTGCAAGGAGGAGTATTGACGAGGGCAGTTAGTTTAGCAATTTGGTCATTAGTGCTTCCGAGAGGTCATGACTTCGTGACGAGTGGATGGATACCACTGTTATTGGCCTTGAGGCGCATATCTTTATAACAATAGCTTGGATTTCTGTCCTCAGAGGAAGGGGGAGGTGAGGTACGTTTTGGTGGATCATTAGAGCCACTTCGCCGTGGGCAGTCACGTTGGTGTGGCCTTCGCGGCGGTTTATGACATATTGGGGGATTCTGAAGGTGGCGGTCTCTCGGAGTTTGATCTCTTGATAGCCTATCACCAAAAGTGTATGGGTGGCGATTAGGGGAAGTAATTCGTAAGTCTTGCTTCCGAGTCCCTGGCATTTCCACTGAAGTATTTTGGTGTTCATTTTGAAGGCTGTTAACATTCAGACCTTGGTGATTTAGAGTGGTCGCGTGATTTGCTAAAGCTTTTGTGGTGTTCGCGTTTTTTTTTAGTTTGCCCAAGGGTTCCGGGTCGGGAGTGCTCACGGGAATGTCCGCCTTCGGTGGAAGGCGGTCTGCTGAGATTGCTGCGTCGCGGCTGCGAGTGCTCTTGTGGGGGACGAGGGTTTGTGCAATTTGTGTTTGCTTTGTGAGCGAGTGTGCTCTTCTTCCGTGGTAGCCTTTTTGATCTGCGTGGGTAATTTTGTGGAGTGCGAACTATTTGGGCCAGGTAAGATGACTGGTTGTTCAGAGGTCTCGCTTACGAGTTTTTGAGATAAGCGCCGTCGTCGAGGACGTGATCGCTCTCGCTGGTAGCATGTTCGTGAATCAGGTTTGTAAAAGAGTCGTCGTGTTCCTCGCAGTAGTTTTCCACGAATGGAGCCGCATTTTAGACAAGTGGAGGTAGTTCTGGATTCTTGTCCTGGCGGGCCGTTATTTGAGAGTTGTTACTGTTTTTTTGCTCAGTGGCGCCTGGGCATCGGAGGCTTCTTCATCTCTTTGCTTTTTCGTTTGTATAGTAGTGAGCCTTGCTGCGTGGTCAACTGCGTGGGATGCATCCATCTTGGCGTCCTCCTAGGCACCGCATAAATTATTGCTATAACTGTGCATCTCTGGTGCAAGGGCAGTCGCTGGGCTGAGTGAGGAAGCACTGCAGCCAGGTTGGAGTGTTGGAGTCTTGTTACGATGTTGTCCTGACGATGTGTGGATGTCGTCAGAGGAGTTTGGTTAAATTGTTGATTTGACTGCTTGGCATAGTTGAGTCGGTTTGGGTTATCTTCTTTCCAGATTTGGATGGCTTGTTTCCGTGTAACTCTGCGTTCGTTTTGTGTGATTGTTATTCCTTTTTGGTCCATGTATACTAAGCAGTTGCAGTCGCCTGCCTAATGGTAGCATGAGCAGTGGTAGCATTTAGGGTGGCTAGCTGTGCAATTTTTTCTGTCGTGCTCACCGGCGCACTTCCTACAATGTTGGGGTGTATGCGGCTGGCAGTATGCGATGACGTGGCCGTATTCAAGGCATTTTTTGCCCATTGGGGGCCATGGTGCAACTGGGTACTCTGGGAAGGTAATTTGGTATGCGGTAGAACTTGCGTTACGTGATTTTATCCAAGCTGCTTGACGGACTTCGGTAACTCCGTAATCCTAAGCCAGACTTTCAGCGAAAGCACTAAGGTCGGTTGTTGGTGTGTAACGAGAGGTATTTATAATTTGTTTGGTATCATAAAAGGACGGATGTCGAAGGACGGATGTGTTCCAACTGTGTCTTTGAGTTTGTTTATGTGCGTAATCTTTTGTATAGCGTTACTTTGTTCACGTTCTACGACGTAGGCCAGATATTTCTTACCTTGTCGTTTGAATTCTTCCGGTTTTCCTCCAAGTTGTACGGTGAGTGACTTTAACATTAAAAATCGATTAGTTGAAAAGGCGACTTTGCCTGCACCACTTTCTTTGAACGTTAGGAGAAAGTGGGTGGGGAATGGTGCCGGTCTTTTCTCCTGGGTAGGAGGGTCATTCTGAGAAGAGAGCATCGAGACTACAGCCTCTCGACGCTCGATCCCGTGATCTAACTGATATTGGAGGATCGCTCTGCATAGGACGTCTCTCGAATGGTGTAACCTTGGTTTTGGTGGCGCAGAGGGGAATGTCTAGGTATTTAGGTGGAGTAGGGCAGTTGAATTTTAGTATTAGGGCTGTGGTGGTCTCTCTTCTTGGTGTAATCTTTGCTACAATTTTTGCTTCGACAACGCAGTCTTGGTATTGAACGGGTCCAGTGATGTAGTCCTCGATTTCCTCCTTCGGGATATCTTCAACGTAGATCAAACATGAACTTGAGGGGAAAGTCGGGTTGGCACTATTTTGCATGGCTTTTCACGGAGTCTAGTTTTGGAGAGAATTGGGTCCCTTGGAAGTTTTGTCTCTACTCTGATGGCAAAGCCTTCGTCGCTGCTTGGTGGCGACGCCCAGGACTAGGCGGCCAGTGAAAGATAACGGAAAAGGTATGACTATTGTTGAACGAGTTGTGTTCATTAAATGGCGTGTATTGCTTCCTCCTTTCAGCCCTCGGAGCTCGGTTGGGGTTTTTGTGGGGTGAAGAGTCGTCGAAGTTGTCGTCGGACGTAGAGGTAGAGGTACTTGCGTAAGTTGCTGGTTCTTTAGTTTGTTTGTTTTTTACGAGTTCGTGGATATTGAAAAAAATGGCCTTGACATGACCCTTGAGCCTCGTGAGACATTCGTCAATTGTGCTAGGTTCTGCGGCGAAAACTTCTGCTTCCTGCTCAGAGAGACCGGTCGTTTGGCCTAGTATATTCCTGATTTCCTGGACGTTCCTGGTAAGCTCGTCGATGCGGTCGTCTCTTCGGTCATCTTCGGCTGAGGTGGCGCTGGTCATCTTGGAGAGGCTGACGTTATTGGCTGTTGGAATCTTGTGCGTTGGAATCTTGTGCGTTGGAATCTTGTGCGTTGGAATCTTGTGCGTTGGAATCACCCCCTCCCCCCTTGGGGGGGGAGGGTGCTGGTCCTTCCCGAGTGAGGCTTCCTTCTTCCCCCCATTGTACCCCCGGTTCACGTCAGGGGCCAGGGGCCTCACTCTTAAAGGCCTCTCGTCCGGCTTATCGCTTCTAACGTTAACGTTAAGTGAGCACTTTGCAAGAAAAACAAACGTGCTGTTTAAGGTCACAGCTTAAACTAGGGACCAGTCTGTGGTATCAGTTAGTAATGGGTACGGGAACAAATTTCATTTCCATTAACTCACGAAAAGAGGTAATCTAATGAAAAACAGATAGTTATAATCGGTACGGGAAAAAAATCGATTTCCATCATGATGCAACTATTAATCATAGATTCTGTGCACAAACGGGACCATTCAACGTTACGAAAAGTCCTGCAGAACCCGAAGGAGCGATTATCCCATTCATGTGGAATACACTATGCACCCACGCGCCGAACGTCGCATTAGAATTAAAAACAGAGGGCCGTATGCAAGAACGTGACGCCATAACCGGGCTAATCTTGTGCCTAGTCAGCCAGAGGAGAACAAAGTGCATCACACCATCACATCAATTGGAAAAATAATCCAGTCTGACATAATTTCCAGACAGACGATCAAGTGGGCAACAATACCAATACCTGGCGCGTATGCTAATTCTAGAATTATAAGTCATAATTATTAAATTACTGAAGATCTAATTACATCACAATAGAGATGGGCTATCACGTCCGAGCCTTCCAACCATTCGTTATGTTAGCTACCTCAGAATGAGCTGTGTTTTATTTAACATGACAATCTATGCTATAAAAAGTTTTTCTATGTCGAAATTTATCACAGGATAATATTTTTTTCAATATATGTAAATGAAGTAGGCCGTCACAACGGAGGAAGATGTCTCATCTCCCCAACACAAATCAGCGGAGTCAGCAAAGTTTGAACTCACAACACGCCACACAAAACAATGATGCTGTGATCGGATACGCTATCCCCTTGGATACCTGGGAGTAGCGCTTAGAAAACACATGGTAAATCCTCTAAGTTACATCGCATGGGTGTCAATTGATTAATCGGACTTTTATGTATGACTCTTTTATATCATACACCTTACCTACACTAAGAATCTCATACAAACGATTTCAATATAGCTATCACTGGTTTCTATACTTCATATTTTTAGAATAAAACGGTGCCGGAAACGAAGCTGCTAATGCCTACAAAGAGTTTGAAAAACAAAAGTGGTTATTTACAAAAAAATTAAACCAGATAATCAGTTTCTTGCACAGGTCATAACTGCATCTTTATAATAGCATTTTGTTCAATTTATTTATGACGGTGTTGTCAGAGAGGTGAACGAGAATGCATGGATCATGGTTTTCAGAATTGCTAGGAGCAAATGGGAGTTGGCGATAGTGTCAGTTGCTCTTTGCGGATGATGCTGCACTGGTGTCAGAATTAGAGAAATTGTGTTCAAGGAATAGCACACGAGCGGAATCAGTGTCCGTCTAAATGGAGAGAAATAAGAGGACGATCAGTGTTATACGTAACAGGAGTATGGTGTGGAGAAGACTGAACAAGTGAAAACTGAGGTCATCTCTGGATTGAAGAAAGGTTGTTAAGTGTTTGGTGCACTGAAGAGTGCATTGAGCTGTAGAACGTTGGTTGTGGAAACAAAGAGAAGATAGTATAAGGAAGTAAATAGACCAAATGTGATCTGAGGGGCGGAGACAGGGGAGGAGGGGCAAGCACGGATGAGATAATAACTTTAACGGCTTGTGAGATAAATGCTTGATAGGCATATCCGAAAAGACTCCGAGACACAGGATCAATTATGACGTTTTCCAAATTAGTACGGGTTGGATGGAGTTAGAAGACAATATATTCACGTGTTCCGAGATGGCTCGGACACAAGATGATGAAAGCGAAGGTGAGTGGACATAGACCTAGAGATAGACAAGTTAGGGTGGATGGATAGCGTAAAGCAGGCGTTACGGAAGAGACCTTTAGGTGTAAACAACGAAGAGTGCAATGGATTGGCATGCGTGGTGAATTATTGTAATGTACAGTTCTGACGGGGCACTGATGCACTTTCCCGCCCTCTGCGGAAAAACGGGTGGCCCGGTAAATATTAGGCAGCAGGCAAACATAAAATAGCAGCGAAGGCTGTCGGGCTCTACTGCTGACTCTGATCTCAGACCTCAGTTCTGACCCGACTTTTTGTGTTATGTGTTGCGGAGTCTTGATTGGACCTTTTAGCGCTAAAGGGGTGAGGTTTGGTATGTGTGTGAGCGCTTAGGAAGAGTGTAAGGTGCGCTTTGGAATTAGCTACCCCTCTCCGGGGGTTTCGGTCTTGCGTCTTCATCTATTGTTATTGCTGTTGTATTAACCGACATGGGATGTAATAGAGGGTCTTGCTGAAACATTCCCAACATGGGCATGTCTTTAGGTACTCCGGTACCCACCGACATTTGCATGCTGGGAACTGTCAACCGGTCCAGACCTTGATATTGGAAGTACTTCCCTAAGGAAATTGTTGCTGTCTCTCGAGCGTTCTCACCGATCACGAACCGACGTGATATTATGGTAGAGCCTGCCGTGTGCAAGGGCTGGGCACGACGTCATAACGTGCTCGAGCATATCGGACAATTCCCGGTATCGCAAACACAAGATCGGGAAGGGCGTTCCCCTGTCTATGCTGGTGTGACTGTAGGGCCGAACGGTGCTTGCACCTCAGCCGTGACTGATTAATCTTCTCACTTCTGGGCAACCCCAGCTCATCCACGTCCACTACAGGTGGGTGACTCAGTAAGACCGTGTTGACTGAATGGTCAGCCCGTGTAATAGCCATGAAATGTACACGTATCTATATGTGCAGTGATGCGTTGTCTGTGGGACAGGGAATGGTCGTGTGAAGAGCGCCGAAGTGTACTGTCTGAGTCTTATGTAGGCTTCGGTGGGTTTTACGTGTGTTCAATAAGCGGCGTCTGAGATGTGCCGGTTCCCCAATTTTGTTAAATAATTGCACCCCTCTCATATTATGTTGATGTAGAGTACCAAGGTTTTCGCAGTGCAGTCTGATGTTTGAGAGAAAGAACCTTTGTTACTGCAGATGGGGAACGTATGCAATCTGTGTACAACCCGTTGCGATGCGCAATGCCGTGTTCAGTTTCCTTAGCTTGAAATTAAAATGTTTCGGAGCAAGGTCAGAGGACCAGGCGGTGTTCGCGTAGAAAATGACGGGTATGATGAATTGTTTGTATAGTGTTGTTATTGATTCCTTGGACTGACCGTAGGCAATTGTGGTGAGTACACGAGAACCGTTCAGTCTAGGTTTGGCTTTAGTGCTGATACAGTTTGTGTGAGGTTTCAACGTCATATACGTGTCGTAAGTTACTCCACGGATAATTGTAGTGGCACTGTGTGATTAAGAGTGCTGTTGAACGTGACATAAGGGTGGATGCAATTTTCACTACTGTCATCGGGCGTAAATAATTTGAGCGATGACTTCCTTGTGGGCACATTAATTCTGTTATACAGCAGCTGAACTTCGAAGGATTCAGGTTCTGCTAAAGGTGAGCAGTTGGGGTCTCGTGTTTGAGGTGCTGTGTAGAATTTGCGAAATCATCCGCATATTAGCTGACGTAGGTGTTGGATTCTGTTAATATGGCAGGTCGTGCATGAAGGCACTGAAATGGGAGGGGAAATGACGGACCCCCGTATGACACCACTGGGGTTGGTGGCAAGGTCGAGATTGCTTGTTTTTGTAAGCAGTGTGTGCATGTCTGCCAAAGAAGAAATTATCAAGCCAAATCTTGCAGTTTGGGTGGATAAATGTGATGAGTATTTTATATAGAAGGACGTGTCTCGGAACTGTGCCGAAGGTGCGGAGGGGGGGGGGAGGGCTTGTAGGTTATTTTGTAGATCTGTTTCAATGTTGTGGATTGGAAGGCAGGTAAAGCGTTTCCGCTTTTGTGGTATATTTCTATTGTGTTTGACACCAAAGCTTCGTTTTGTATAGAGTGTCCATGTCCCACATCTGCATCGGATCGTGCCAATGGTGTGCATGTAAGACAGACCGCAGGTGGACATAGGTATGCGTTGAGACTAGAGTTAGATTCTATGTAATCGGGTTGGAAAGAAGAAAAGAGGAAGCCACGACTATGTTTGGTCACTTGCCATTAGGGAAGAAACCATAGAACTGTGCTGCGGCTCTGGTGTCTGCTGTTTTATCGGTAGGCCAGAGAACCGGGCAGCCAGAAGCAGAGTCCACGACGGCGCCATCGACGACGTGAACAGGAAGGGTAGGAAAAGATTCGCATATCTACGTTTTTTGTATCGGTCAAAAATTGATATCAAACAGGTATAGCTACAGGGTCATCGTTTTATACAAAAATCTCCAGAACTGATGGTTAAACGCATTAAAACAGCAGTCAATTATAAATGAACTTCTCTAAACGAATGTTCGAGATAGTCTCTCATATCTGAACCGCAAAACAGAGCTACTTTTCTAGTCAGCAATCACCAAAAATAGAATCAAGATTTGCCTTCAGCCATGACTTTCCTTACAACATTCTTGAGTGTAGCAATCCCATGTTCCTTGATTGATTTTTCATATCTTTTTGCTCCGAGTAATCGTGTGTTATGTTTCGAGCCATATCGGCAGCTGCAGGCAGTACAGGTCTAGCCTACCCCCGATCGAGTTGTTGTCACGTTCTGTTGAATAAAAATATAAATAAATTAACGCAGATAAGATCGATTGCTGGAAAAAATACGGAAGCCACATTGGTTGATGTCAAAGATGTTGGCATGACCGATCTAACTTTAGAGATGTAAAACGGAAAAAATAGCTACGCTGATAATTACCTGGGGACGTCGAACATTTCTTTGATTTCAGCATTTTTTTGATGGAATACATCTGCAAAAGAGAGAAAGTATATATAAATTAAAGGTTCGTTAAGAAAATAGTTAGTTGTATATCACCTGTTGGGTAAGATGGAGACTGATAGGTATGCGGACGTTAACCTATCAACAAACCCGGACGATTGTTTGTGAGCAGGTTCTCATCTAGTGGGAAGAGTGTCCTTTTTGGAAAATTTATCACTAAATACATTGATAGCTTCGATGAAGTGGTCGTTTCGAGGTCAGAGCACTTTCCTGTGCAGAAACACGGAAAGATAAAAATTCATACAGGACAAGTCGCATCCGATCCATTATCTGAACAAACAACATGTAAACTCCTTGTAGTGTATGACGATTTCATGTTAGAAACAGAGTCTTTACGTACTATTGCAAGTGTTTTTTGTCGGAGCCGCCACGCAAATATCAGTGTGATATATTTAAACTAGTCGCTCTTTCACTCTAATCCATTCCACCGCACAATATTTTTGAATACCACACACTTTCTCATCCTACGTATGCGTGATATAAATTAGTTACGTTACTTTGGCAAAACATTCTTTGCAAAAGACACGATTGAATCGCTTATCTCTGTATACAAGCTGCATGTGGAACAAAAACCATACGGGCACATCATGGTTGATTTAACACACCCAAGTGATACGAAACTCTTGATTAGGGCCCAAATTGCAGGACATGAATTTGAACAAGTGTTGCCTCTATAAACAATAATGTAGGCCAGATTTGAGATTAGTATTGAATTATAATGAGGAGTGTCTACAACAATCTAGAGGCTGTTGGATCATCCTCCAGCGCCAAGGCCCTACTTCAAAGTTATACGAATATTTGTTCGTCTACAGCAAGGCGCGATGTTGAAAAATGTCCACAAGGGTCAGAGACCTTTACACGATATAAACAAGCTCCCTCGAAATTTACCAGACGCATGTTCACAGCTGCGCGTCCTGGATCGATTCTCTGTGCAGATATTGCCGATATGTAACATTTTGCTTATACAAATGACGGAGTTAGATATTTATCGATTGTCATTGATATATACAGCAAATATCTGTGTGTACAACCCTTGAAAGCTATTACATTTAAAAATATGATTGCAGCATTTGATACTATTTTCAACAAACTAATATTGGCCAACAACTCGGATCTGTTCAGATCGGGGAAGCGAGTTTATGAACAAAAGCTTTAAAGCTTATTTGACCAGCAGAAACGTATCCATTTATTACACCTACAACAAGGCGATTAAAGCATCACCTGCTGAACGGACAAAACCGACTATAAAACTGAAGATAGGTAAATATATGCATGCCAAAACGACGGAACGCTATATAATTGACTTGCAAACAATTGTGAACATGCACAATAGGACACCACATTCATCATTAATGGGTCGGGTCCACTTTGACGTTTATTTGTTGAACGACCCAAGAGAAATTCAGGCACTGTTGTCTACAATGTTGAAATACGAGGTAAAAGAAGTAAAGTGCCCTGTATTCAACTAAAGGTGGGAGCGTACGTACTCTGACAGTTCAGCGGTCCCAGTCTCAAGACATTCAGGAGAGGACACGAACCAAAGTTCACGAAGGAAGTGTTTCATATTTCACGTGTTAATCAAAAACATTTCCCTCCGACCTATGAAATAACACCGCTCGATGCTGATGAACCTATCAAAGGTTTTGCCTACAGACAGGAACTAGTTCAGTGTGACAGACCTGACATTTATTCAATCAAGGTCTTGAAGAGCCGAATTCGACGAAGTTGAAACCAAATCTTCGTGATTTACAAGGATTATCTAGGCAGCAAACCGAGGTGGAGAAATGAAGGAAAAGTCGTATCGTAATGTGTGATACACATACTTTGAAACAGAAATTGAATTTTTATGATAAATTGAATCAACTAAAATCATCAGATGGTGGTCAACTCATCAAACTATTAAACAATAAATGAGTCAAAATCATATACGACATATTGTCAAATATACTGAGCAAAAAAATGGTCTGTGACAAGCTAACCAAATCACGGGTAACTAAATTCCACTCTATAATAAAACAATTAGGCAGTAAATTGTCCGGGAGTAAATCCTCCGGGAACAAAAGGAAAACATCACCAACCGTGCGTGGAGGGCTTCTGTTAAATTTACTATTGCCCACTGCAGTGAGTTTCTTGACAGAAATAATTCATGGATGAATCGGGTTACTACATAGTTCCAAAATCCAAGATGGATAAGTTTATAACAAATCATATTGGCGGTAGCGCTACATTGTTATCTGTCACAACAGGGCCAAAAATAGCAGAACATAGCAGTAAATATCGCAGTCAAAGGTTGAACGAACGTGGGGATGATATGCTAGATTGGAACGCTTCGCCTGAAAAAGCACTAAAATTATTCCATTTCATCCGAAGCCTATATCGCACTAACAACACTACAGATTCCACACCGGAACCAATCAAAAAAAGGAGCTACATAATGGCGACGTTGCATCACTATATACGGTCTTATTGCCTCCCGCGGCTAAATCACTGTCACCCAGTTTGCTTCACTACCTAAGAACCAAAACATAACTTATATTTGAAACGAACGGGTTTGTTAGTCAACCCAATTTCCAAAGTCATATTCACGTTCTCGATCTCCTCAAAAGTTTATTGGTAGATCAGATTGTGATAAGCAGAGATGTCAATGACGTCATTCAAACGTTCTTGGATTAAATGTCTAGAGCATTACACAAAAAAAATCTATTGAAAATGGAAGAAGAGGAGGACGACGAGATAGACAGATTATGGGACAGTTTATAAAATAACACACGGGGTCGTAACACCGACAGAACACTCGATAACACTGTTAAACATTCACTGTTTAAAAAAATCACAGAACAGCATAAACTGTTACGCGAAACATGTTCAGCCGTGGCAGGGTGAAACATGCATGCCACTCAGACCAATTGCAGGAGGTAGGGCCTCTTCGCAACCTAGAGATAAGGCTCGTGAGCACCCCAACACTGCACTCTTGACCGTGACTGACAAAATAACATATGTGAATAGGAAATAAATAGGGTCCCATAGCGCGGAAACACTCCAAATATTCATAACACTACCGATAATGATCTACAATACTACGTATCATAACACTGATACTAAAAAAATATATATATACAAAAGTTCACTTTGAATGTCTTCTCTTTGGGGTATGATCAAGCGCAGGTCCACTTCAAGCAACGACTCAGAAGGCAGTGACGCGCTACCGTGATCGGAGCGCAAGTACCAGACGAGGCTGCTCTCATTGGCTAGTGGGGGTGTCGGAGTGGTTGCCATCTCATTGGCCTGGTGGGATAGACGGCCAGGGCATTGTCAGAGCTCCGCTCACTCACCCAAGACGGACACCAACACGCAGGGCGTTTTATGGACACCTATCTCCAGGGGTGTTTAGTCGATATAATTCCCCCCCCCAGGGCTGTTTCGTCGAAATAATTTCCCCCCATGGCTGTTTAGGGATCCTGATCTCCAGAGCTACTAAGGCGACAGGGTCTTGGTGACATCATGATTATGTTGAATATCGATGTTTGCTTAACATATA
>SDVV010007653.1:0-17655 GCA_016164225.1 Gammarus roeselii | reverse complement strand
TTGTAAAGATTTTTGGTCCAAGGTTGAAACCGAATGGGAGAGCAAAAAAAAAAACAGTTGGCCTCGCAGTTTGAAGGCCAGGAATCTTTGGAACCTGGGATGAATTGGGATGTGTGGGAAAGCGTCCCTGATATTCAACTTGGTGAACGAGAGAGGAGGGTTCAGCACTGCCCGTATGCGCTGCGGGTGGGACATGCGGAACGTGGATACCGGGATGTATCTGTTGAGGTCGGAGAGGTCGATCACCAGGCGATCTTCTCCCGACGCTTTGGGGACCGTAAAGATGCGAGATACAAAAGCCGACTGCCTGGGAACCACCTTGACTTTGCATTTGTGCATAAATTCTGATACGAGGGGCTCTATAACGTCCTCGCGTTGTCGGTGAGAGACTGTGTGATCGAAGGGGGTGCGGGTCGTTGCGTTCATTTCGAGGAGAGACCTATGGCGATAATGCGTTTGACCAAGGGCGTGGCCTTGGTCCAGTGCGTGAGGCGGTTTCTGTGGGTTGCCGGCAGAACGTCAGAGATTACGCAAGGGGGGGGGGCGGTCTCGCTGTATGTGGTTAGCTGTGGGCTGCAAGCGGGAGGGGGAGGGTTGTATGTGTGCCGAGGTTCCCGACCCTCTCCGCTACAAATCCACCTTGGAACGTATTGGGTAGGTCCACGGGCCCCCAGGGCAGGCGGGGGGCGAGGCCTGGAGCTTGTCTGAGGGGCACCGGAGACCACCCGCCTCTCTTGGGGTTGCCCAGCGTAATGCGCACTCTATGCTGCGCGAGTCGGCCGCGAAAGGAGCTTCGCGCCATTCCGTCTCGGCTATAGAGGGGATGCTGTGCGACAGCTTCTCTGGGTTGCGGGGGTCTCCGAAGAGCAGGGGCAACGAAACCTGATGTGGAGGGGCCCAGAAAGGAGAGGACCTCTGTCCTGTTACGGAAAGTGACCAGCGCTTGGCTAGCCTGTAAGATGGCCCCATCGGTGAATAGTTGAGGTTCAAATATCGACCCTGCTAGATGGGCGGTCCGGGCGGATTCTGGAGCGAGCCTGTCCAGCGTCTGAAGCCGAATCTGGTATCTCCACTGAGCTGCGTCGAAGAGGGATCCCGAAAATAGTTTGTGAACGGATCCTGTGGTGAGCTCTGACGAACAACGCAGTGACTGAGGGGTAACTGGCGTGCAATCGGTGAGGACGGGAGTCCGGATGCGCTCAAGGATCCCAGTCAGTGATGCGCCGAGGATGTAGCTGCGCAGGCTTAGTGCCACCTGCGTGCGGAGTTGGAAGTCCTTGGGACGTGCTTCTATGGCAATGTGATGGACCGGGAAAGCGATCTTATCCTTTGAGGCGTCGAAGTAAGGCTATGGGGAGAGGATCGGAGCATTCGCGAACTCCATCAGGGACTTGACTACGGGGCAGTGTGCTGTGAGTGCAAAGTGCGTGTTTGACCAAGCGTCGAGGTCCTTCGGTGCTGACCCGTTGGGCAGGGTGGTATTGATTTGCTCGACGAGTTTGGGTAGTGCATTTGGGATACGTTCCAGAACGAACAAACCATCCTCTCTGATGGTCACCCCCCGATATAGGGTTGCTCGACCGCTAAGACACTCATGAGAAGCTGGAGAGGGAGCTTCTTCAAACCTGCTGGCAGCCGAAAAGGGGTGGATCTACAGACGAGTAGCTGAACCGCGGTGCTGGTCAAGTCCACCGGGGAGAAAATGAAGTAAGGGCCTCTCACATGAACCTTGATCAGATTGTTAGGGGCTTTGTGGTGCAGGTCTCATAGTAGCAGCTCACCAATCCCTCTGTGTACGTCGCGCTGAGGGGAGGTACACACCGCCTCTCCTCCGGGGAAGGAAGAAAGGCAAGGGGCGGTGTTTCGTCGTCGGGGAGCTCCGCCGGTGTGCGCCTGGGTACCGTGCGGAAGCGGGGGTTGTGATGGTACCGGAAGGGGCTAGTGCCGCGAACGTGGTCTGTCCGTGTCCGGTAAAGGTGTGCGCGGTGAGTCGGGACGGGGAAGTGGAGGAAGGGGGGGGAGGGTATGTGGCGAAGGGCGGGGGTGTTCTTCCCCGAGATGCGTCTGCTCCTACTTTTATGGGGGTTCAAAGTATGCCCCTCCGTCCTCCTCTTCCTCACCCTGACAGTGATAGGGTCCCTCCTCGTACCCCTCGTTGCCTTTCCAACCGAGATCCCGTTCTTCCAGATCGTAAAATCTGGCCTCCACATCGTTGGAAAGGGACTGGAGACGAGCATCGAATTGGTCTTCGAGAGAGCCGAACGCCAAAAGCACCTCGTCGAGCTTCGTGGCTATGGCCGAGCTAGGGGGTGCGATGACCCATGGGTCGTCGTTAGAGGGCGGGGCTTGATAGCTAGGAAGCGGTCCGTGTCGGGTGGTGAGCGGGGCCGCGGGCAACCCTGCCTTACGTGCCCCTGTGAGGGCCCGCGTGGACGCCTGAGCCGACTCAGGTATGTTGTCCCCCGTGATCGGAGATTCCGAAATGTGGGGTGGGTAGGTGTGGAGGGGCAATGTCTTGAGCAATGTTGCGGCTCCCTTGTCTGATGCGGTCCGCATGGACACGAAGAGCAGGCCCGGGTCCCCAGGGGTGTACCCTCGCTGCGAGTGAGACCCCTCCTGGTTGGGTGGCAGCATGTCCAGCGTGCTGTCTTCCCGTATGAGGCAGTGCGTGCCGAGATCGCCGAGGGTGATGGGTCCTTAGTCTTGCATCTGTGACCCAGAAACCGAGGGTGGGGCAGACGCGTCGGGGGTCGGGCTATCCCTGTCAGAGCCCCTCAACGATTGGGGGAAGAGACGACTTGGCCGTTGGCTGCCAGGCTTTCCTCCTTTTCCTTCTGTTTGTTCCTAGTCTCGGAGTAGTGAGGTGGATTGCGTTGCGTGCCCGGAAGTGTAGGGTGGCGGGAGTCAGGGTGCATAAAGGACCTTGTGTCCGATATGACGTTGACAATGTATCTCTTCTCATGGACCGATTTCTGTTCACGAAAACCTCTTAGGCCGCACTGCCTGGAGCCGCTTTCATGGTCGATAGGCAGATGGCTCACCCTGCTGGCCTATACACGTGTCCCGCGAAATAGCTGGAGTGTCTCAGGCTGGTGGTATGGAGGTCGTTTTTGGGCCGAGGACAGGCACTTCGGGAGCAGGTGGACCGGGAAGCCGATGGGCCTTGTTGTCGGGTGGCTCGTTCGCTCGACGCGGGGAGCGTTTCCGCCATGTCTGAAATCAGTGAGAGAGAAGTATAAGTCGGAGGTACAGACTTATACGAGGGTATGGGTATAACACAATATTTTGCAGAAAGAGTGTTTGATCCGACCAATTTTTGTGTGACTATGTCGACAAAATTTACGTGTCGACAAATTTGGTGTGTCGACCATTTCTGTCTCGACAAATTTCTGTACCGATATATTTCTGTTTCGACAAATTTCTGTCTCGACAAATTTCTGTTTCGACAAATTTATGTTTCGACAAATTTCTGTTCCGGCAAATTTCTGTCTCGCCAAATTTGGTGTGTCGACAATTTCTGTCTCGACGACTTTCTGTTTGGACAAATTGTCGTGTCGTGGGACGCAGCTCACTGAGAGCAAATTCAGTACGGCAGGGCAATAATTGCCTACTCCCTCTGTGGCTCTAGGGGCAGTGGGTCATTAATCCACTGCCCAGATGGGCCGCCCCGCACTGAATCTTATCTTTTAAAAAGGTTCGATGATCTGTCAGGATCGAGTGAGGCGGGAGTGCTCTGCGTCCGAAGCTAAGCGACGAATGAATGATGGGTATAGCCCAACCCTCGCTTATATAGAAAAGGAGGGGGATGGGGGTTGGGGGTTCAGCCGGCAGACGGCTGAGCGCGCCACTCGGTACCTGGAAGACCTTTAGACCGACAGGCGCAAGACACCACGCGCCGCCAAGCGGTCAAAAGTTTATTTTTCCTGAGAACTCGAGGACAGTCGAAGAACTTGAATGTTTCGAGATTTACAAGTAAGGTTAAAAGACACAAAGGTCTAATCGGTCGATAACTACGTTCAACGGATGTTATCAAGATTATCTCGTAAAAACGTCTCTGTAATGTTTTCTCTTCAGGATTCATTGGAATAAAAAGCAGAAGCGCAATGCAAAACCATATGGCTCTTACGAGTGGAAGAGAAAATTTAATGGAGGTAAAGAATATCATATCTACGGTGAGACGTGAAATGTCGGTAAGCAATATAATGGCTGTAAAGAATGTCATGTTTACGGCGAGAAGTGAAATATCGGTAAGCAATATAATGACGGTAAAGGATGTCATGTTTACGGCGAGAAGTGAAATGTCGGTAAGCAATATAATGACGGTAAAGGATGTCATGTTTACGGCGAGAAGTGAAATGTCGGTAAGCAATATAATGACGGTAAAGAATGTCATGTTTTCGATGAAAAGGGAAATTTCGGTAAGCAATATAATGGTGGTAAAGAATGTCATGTTTTCGTTGAAAAGTGAAACGTAGCTAAGGAGTGTCATGTCAGCAAGACATGTGTGTCATGTCAGTAGCGCATAGATTTAAATGCCTGGAATGAGTATCACGGAAAATGGGTCATGTCAGTAAAGGAAGTGGCATGTCGAGAAAATATCTCATGTCGATAGCATGTCATAAGAAGTGTCCTGGCAGTGTAGGAAGTGACACATCGATAAAAAGTGACAGGTCGTTATAAGAAGTGGGATGTCGATAAAAAGTGTCATGTCAGAATAGAAAGTAGTATATCGGTAAGAAGTGTATGCAAAGATTGAAAGTGTCAAGCCAGCAAATGAAGTGTTATGCCAGCATAAGAAGTGTCATGCCAGCATAGGAAGGTTCATGTCAGGATAGGAAGTGTCATGTCAGTATAGAAAGTGTCATGTCAACATAGGAAGTGTCATGTCAGCATAGGAAGTGGTATGTCGGCAAAAAGTGTCATGTCCGTATAAGGAAGTGGCATGTCGGTAAAAAGTGTCATGTCAGTATATGTAAGTGGTATGTTGTTAAAATGTGTCCTGCCAGTATCTGGAAGTGGCATGTTGTTAAAATGGGCCCTGCCCGTATCTGGAAGTGGCATGTTGTTAAAATGTGTCCTGTCCGTATCTGGAAGTGTCACGTTGTTAAAATGTGTCCCGCCCGTATCTGAAAGTGTCATGTTGTTAAATTGTGTCCCGCCCGTACCTGGAAGTGGCATGTTGTTAAAATGTGTCCCGCCCGTGCCTGGAAGTGTCACGTTGTTATAATGTGTCCCGCCCGGATCTGGAAGTGGCTTGTTGGTGAAGTAAAATGGGAAATATCGAAAGAAGTGGCATAGGTTAAATGGATATTATTTGAAAATGAACATAAACAGTCAAATGTATCATTTAATAATGTCTATACTGACAATATACTGAAGATCGTTGAGGTATCGGCCCTTAGAGTCCAGGTACAGTCACCATGACCCACTCGAGCTGACGGTAGCGGTGAACAGTTACCAATCACGCCCCACACCGCGTTGCTTCTATAAAAGGCAGATTGCATCCTATTCATTTCGGTGTTTGTAGTGTAACGCTGCTTCGTGTATCATCTCAAATATATTTGACATCTCCTACTCCCGGTGAGGTTTATTATTGCCGAATGCCGTTTTGGTGTGGAAAAAAATTGACGGCCTCAGGCGCTTTCGCAAAATTTGAGCAAATATATTATTTGTATTAATCTACAAATTCATCGTGGAAAGTCTTTATTTCCACATGATGTCCGTCAAGGAATTATTTCTTGAGTAGTGCCAATCCTCACGATTAAGTGCCCAGCAGAGAAGTCGTTAGAGCTGCGCAACTGCCTTGTTTTGAAGAAGCGATCTAGAAAGGGATACTGTATTATTAATGTCTATGAACACTGACGAAAAGTCGTAGCTACAGACGCTCCAGCGGCACGGTTTTGTTCAATTGAGATTGATGGGTCACCATTGTACCATCTGTTGTTGATGTTTTGACATACAACTATTTATTACGTTTTACTAGGTTTGTAGGGTCTATAGTATTTTGAGGCAACATTTTAGGCTGGAAATAAAGTTGGTCTTTGTTTGGTGATTGAAAAAAATTTGGTTGGAGACGAAATTGTAGCGTTGGTCAATGTTGTTGTACCGTGTACACATACATAAGTACTTATAAATTGGTGATAAAGCACGTATGTAGAGTTGTTTCGAAGACAGACGAAACTAAATGAAAAAAAACGCTTCCTCTCAGGATGGCCAGTTATTCAATTCAAATCATACTTCGCGATTCGAGTCATGCTCGCAAATGTGAACTCCGTTTGCCGCGCAGATGGCGCCCATCAACTGAAAAATTACCTAAATCGCAGGGTCATTCGGTGAAACTCATATAACTACTTTCGGTAAATTATGTTTTTTTGTGAATACTATCTGTTACAAGTACACCTTCTTTATACACATTACATACATAATTACATATATTACACAACATCACGCACACTTTGTTTGGCCACCTGTCAGGCAGCCTCTCAATCAAACATTTCATTGGAAGATACACAACCAAGAAACACTCATCAGATTATTTTGATAGTTCGTGCAGAATTTGTTGGTGGCCTTCATCCATCATAAAAAACTTTCTCTTTCCTGAGCCGCCACTTGCGTCGTCTGGTGGCTTCTGACGTAGTGCGAAGACCTGTAGTCTCCCGCGACCACCACGTGTTGACCAGCCATAGACGACACTCCGCGCAACCTATCCATTTCCCGCGCTACCGCTGCCGGCTGTGATTCTCTCACCCCTCCTTCCCCACCGTAACTGAAGCGGTCTAGAGAGACATCGTCGTCCTCGTATAGCAAGTCCCGGTGAAAGTTTGCCGTGTCGTCGGGCGTTGAGGATAGTCTCCTGGCACTGCTACCTCCTGCTCTGTCCTCCCCTGCGACAAGGTGAGCCGATGGCTCACAGTGAAGCTCCATCACCTTACTCATAGTGGAGTTGTTGCTCGTGCTCACAGAGGATACCTGCAATAAACGAAGGCGTCAAAAGATGGAATTGGTAGTTTTTTTAAGGAAATTACACTTAACGGTTCACATTATTCAAATAGGTTATGTAATAGGCAGTAGGGCTGGGAGACGCTTGCAATTGGTCGTCATAGGGGATTTTCAAAGAAACGAGGAAGTCATAGAAAGAGAATGGAAAGTCACAGAGGGGTGGAAAAGTTTCCTATTAGTTGTTAAGGAAGCAAAAGAGAGAGAAGGGAATGACTTTTTGAGATAAGCCACATGAGAGAAGAGCAAATCAGAGAAAGGATGAGGGATGTCACTCTAAATGGAAGGGAAAGATGACGTCACTGTAAAGGGAAAAGAATGAGGGACGTCACTCTAAAGTGAATGGAATGACGGAATTCACTGTAAAGTGAAGGGAACGAGGGACGTCACTCTAAAGAGAAGGGAATGAGGAACGTCAATCTGAATGGAAGGGAATGAGGGACGCCACTGTAAAGGGAAGGGAATTTGCACATACACTAAACAATATTTCATCCTCTAAGCAACATATCCAATTTGTTCAAATTTCAAACTGGTTCATATTTAATTGGTTATCGCTAAATGTTAACAAGACTCATTTCCACCGGAGCCTCAACGCAAGTCAAAACAGGCTCCCCCGTAGGGCTCGACGATCACTGATTCCAGTCGGCTCACACACTTCTGTGCAAAAAAAACTACGTTGTCAAAGTTAGAACAATTGGAAATTTTAGTCTTGTCAGACGCACGGTGGTGCGCACGAAAAAAACGTTTAGACGAAACGGATCCCCGCTTTTAATAATTTAGAACCACGCTAGTGTGTACAAGTAACATCGTCGATACTGGTACAAGGTTTACGGCTACACGGACGAAATAGCTCCGACAGCAACGCAACACAATGTTTACAGCTACGCGGTCTCGTTTAGTTACAGTACAATTCATTTATTTAGGTAAGATAAAGACATTTATTAGACGCCCGGGAGAGTGCAAAGTCTCCCACCGGAGGTTGGACTAGACTAAACAACACACCGCCTAGTCCACCCAGAGCCCCTGCGGGCGTCCAATGATACTTGATTAAATAACCGATCCAAAATTTATCACCATGAAAAAGGGCGCAGATACATAATAGAACCCACAAAATAAGAATTTGATTTGATTTGATTTTCACCTCATTTCCACCAGAGCCTCAACGTGAGTCATACTAGGCTTCCCCGTAGGGCTCAATGATCATGGATTCCAGTAGGCTCGCACACCTTAGCCATGTCAGAAGCACGCTGGTGCGCACAAGAATAACGTTTAGACGAAACAGACCCCCGCTTTTAATCATTTAGAACTTCATGAATAATATGCATGCGCGCTAGTGCGTACAGGTAACATCGTCGAGATTGGTACAAGGTTACGGCTACACAGACAAAATAAGCTCCGACAGCAACGCAACACAATGTTTACAGCTACGCGGTCTAGTTCAGTTAATGTACATTTTATTTATTCATGAAAGATAAAGACTCAGACGTAACGAATCGAATCCTCGCTTCCAACCACCTAAACCTTCAATAGTAATATGTACGCACGCCAGTGCGTGCAGATAGTATCGTCGAAATTGGTACAAGAGGTACGGACGGCTACATGGACAAAGTCAGCTCCGACAGCAACGCAACGCGAGGTTCACAGCTGCGCGGTTCAGTTAAATTACAGTAGTTTTAATTTTTCAGGTAAGATGAAGACTCAGACAAAAAGAATCCCCTCCTCCAATCATTTAGAACTTCAAGAGTAATATGTACGCACGCTAGTGCTTACAGGCATCATCGTCGAGTCTGGTACAAAGTTTACGGCTACACGGACAAAGTCAGCTCCGACTGCAACGCAATACAATGTTTACAGCTACGCGGTCCAGTTTATTTTTTGTACAATTTATTTATCCAGGTTAGATAAAGACTCAGACGAAACGAATACCCACCTCCACCCCCTCAGAACCTCAAAGAGTGATATGTACGCACGCCAGTGCGCACAGGTAGTATCGTCGAAATTGGTACAAGGTCCACGGCCCCACGAATCAGATCAACTCCAACCGCAACGCATGACAAGGCTTATAGTTACGCGGCAAAGGTCAACCACAGAAATTACATATGATCCGCACACGCGCGAGCGAGCACAGACTGAAAGAAATGCTTATTCACAAAATCACAAACAGGAGCTCTCGCACAAGTATTCTAGCATTATCTTATACGAAAGAATTGTGGAACGTGAAGAGGAAAGGAAGGGCAGGTTCATCATGGGCTGAAAACTGCACAGATTATTATCATTGCACTTATTGTTTATCAAGATAGGGCAAGGGGGGTGGGGGAAGGCAGAGGTTCATTAGGTCACAAAAGAGCGCGACGGCATCAGGAGGATAACCCAAGTCCCTCGGGTCCCCCGAGTCCCCTCATCTCAGCTCATCTCGGATTGTCTCAAATAATTTCGTCCAGTTTCGACTCGTCACGACCAACTCGACTCGTCTCAGCATGTTTTGACTGATTTCGACGCCCCTCGAGAAGCCTCGACGCGGCTCTCCCCCTCTGCGCCAATAATCCTGTGAACTTCAATAAATAATTATTCTACTCAAGCATTTTAGGGTGGGAGCGGGTTGGGGGGGGGAAGGACAGACGTCCCTTGGGTCCCAAAAGAGCCCGATGAGCCCCGGAGGGTTACCCAAGTCACCCGGGTCTCCCGAGCTCCCGGGTCCATCGAGTCCCCTCGTCTCAGCTCATCTCGGCTTGTCTCAAATCATTTCGGCCAGTTTCGACTCGTTGTGACCAACTCGACTCGTCTCAACATGTTTCGACTGATTTCGACGCACCTCGACCAGCCTCTGCGCCGCTCTCCCCCTCTGCGTCAGCAATTCTGTGGACTGTAATAACTAATTTCTCTAGTCAAGCACTCCACCTATATACATTCCTCTGTGTATGGGTTTTACAGCGTAGGGAGGGGGAAGCAGAGGTTCCAGGATTTAGAGGGGCCTCAAGAGGGTCCCACAGTTTCTCACGAGGGTCCCACAGGGTCTCATGGGTGTCCCAAAAGGCCCTAGAAGAGTCCAAGTGGACCCCTTCTAGGGCCCCAAATCCTCCTGGTCTTCCAAGTCCCCGGGTTCCCGAAACCCCGGGTCCTCCGAGTCCCGCGGGTCCCACGAGTACCCCTCATTCCCTGGGTCACCTAGTTTCAACCCACCTCGATAAATTACAAACAATGAAAAATTTATCATAATGAAAAAAGGGCAGTAATAAATAATAGAACCCACGAAATAAGAAAGAATAAAATACTAAAATAAAGTGTTAACGATCTATAAATTTAATAATCATCCATCCACCCCAAACAAAATAAGAAATGATACAATATTGAAATAAAGTGTAAATGATCTACAAAATGAATAATCATCCATCCTTCCAACAACCAATTGCGAATACAGCAAAAAAAAATTCAGTGCGATAATAGGCGAGCGTCTTAACAGAAGAAATCTTGCCTCTTTCATTACCGGACTATTATCCAAATCATATGGCATTCATACAAAATTTGCTATTGTCCTACTACTGCATCGAAAAATATTGTGTTCTACAGCCTTATCCATCTTTTTCGGACATACAGTATAAATGTTTCATACTACATGTCCGAAAAACATATAGTATAAGACATAGTTAGAAGCGTGTCATTGTAACACTTTCTTGCAAGCAGACGTGACTTTCATGAAAATAGTATGGGTACCTCTAAACAAGTAGCAGTATGGGTACCTCTAAACGAGTAGCAGTATGGGTACCTCTAAACGAGTAACAGTATGGGTACCTCTAAACGAGTAGCAGTATGGGTACCTCTAAACGAGTAACAGTATGGGTACCTCTAAACGAGTAGCAGTATGGGTACTTCTAAACGAGTAGCAGTATGGGTACCTTTAAGCGAGTAGCAGTACGGTTTTGATTTGATTTGAGCCTCATTTCCACCAGAGCCTTAACGTGAGTTATAATAGGCTCCCCCGTTGGGCGCGACCGTCATTGATTCAGATAAATTCGCACGGCCTTGCATGCAAAAATATTAGTCTTGTCAAGATGAAATCAAGTACATATTTCAACTGTGGCATATTCACGAACTAGCGCGTACAAGAGTGTAAAGACTTGACGCGTATTTTCATAAATGTATTGTTATCTCTGTGCGTAATGGGTTGGAGAGACCACCTCACTTGCACAGGTGTTTGGAGTTTAGACAGCTTCGTAAAGTCCGGTGTGTTTGCCGAAAATGATACGCTTTTTACGGTAGGTTGGGTCAGTGAGTAGGCTTTGTAAGTTGCACGGGGGATTTAAGAACGCTCGTCGGGCTGCCTCGAGTGCGTTGCAATCCATTAGTAAGTGTTTCACCCTGGTAGCCACTTGGTGGCAACAAGGTGGCGCGTTTGACCTATGTCGACATCCATCAGGTGGTTGTGAGTTATCCACGTGTGTCCCGTGCACAAACGGTTGATGAACACTTGTTTTTTTCTGTTGGGGAACTGTGTTTCCTATTCTTCGACTGAGGGCTTGACTGAAAGCATTTTTTGTCCACTCTGTTGCCAAATTTCATCCTATCGGGATGTTATATGGGAGTTGATGATAGGGAGCCAGTCCCGGTAATGTATTGGGAAAAAATGTTCTTGGTGAGTAGATGCCAGTTTAGCAAGCGAGTCCGCAAGTTCGTTTCCTCTTATTCCCACGTGCCCCGGTCTCGAGCATCACAAAGAGATCGTGGTGCATTTTACGTAGAACGGGATGATCGTAGTGGAGTGTTTTAAGCTGGGTGAGGAAACTCAGACTGTCTGAGAATACGACGTATTTGGGGAAGCGATCTGTTTTTGCAATAGAGATGGCTAGTTCGAGTGCGTGGAGCTCCGCAGAGAACACGTATGCCTCTTGTGGGAAGGTGGCCGAGAGGGGGATGTCCGCGCACACAGTGGCGGCCCCCACTCCGTCCGCGGTTTTGGAGCCGTCAGTGCATATGGCGGTACTCTAAATATTCTTCCTCATGTAGTCTTAGGTATTTCTGCCGATATGCGGTAGTTGGAGTAGTTGATTAAGGGAAAATCAAGGCTTACTAGCTATACGATTGATGTTTAGCGAGGCCAGCAGGTTGTCCACACGTAGGGAAAATGGTGGGCATATATGCTTTTTAGCCGCAAGAAGGCGCTTATCGGACATGTTGGAGATGTGGCTGATTGCCGGGTTGTTGATTAGACTTCTAGTCTTAAAATTGCCTTGTAGCGGAAGTTTTTGCCTGGTCGGAGCGGGTGTGGAAGTTTGTTAGCGAGCACGTTAAGGGATTCGATTGGGGTGTAGCGGAATGCGCCGGTTGTGATACGCAAAGCATTGTATGCGATGGTCGAGAGAGGGCCGAGAGTAGTTTTGGCTGCTGAACCGTAGACAACGGCTCCGTAGTGCATGCGCAATCGAATTATTGCTCTAAACAATGTCATTCCGGTGCCCATGTCGGCACCGAACTCCAGGAATGTTACTGATTGGATAAGTCCCGTCGACCTTTTGCTGCAAGTCGCCAGGGCTGCGATGTGGAGTCGCCATGCGAGTTTAGGGTCCCACACAAGACCCAGGATTTTTTTCGTTTCTTCGTATACTAGAGGGGTGTTGTGCAGCGTTAGGGCTGGTTTCAGGTGTAAACCGGGCACAAGGGTAAAGTGCATGCTTTTAGTTGTAGAGGGCGAGAATCGGAATCCGTTTAGGGAAGCCCAGTTCCCGACTAGGTTTTGGCACTTCTTGGGTTCATGTTGAATTGTTTTGAGGCTGGGGTGTCTGTAGCTTATTTGTAGGTAGTCCACGTACAGTGATGTGAGCAGTCTTCCGTCTCAGGGACGAATGTCGGCTAACTGATCGAT
The DNA here is from genome assembly GCA_016164225.1 of Gammarus roeselii. Taxonomy (NCBI): domain Eukaryota; kingdom Metazoa; phylum Arthropoda; class Malacostraca; order Amphipoda; family Gammaridae; genus Gammarus; species Gammarus roeselii. The sequence continues at coordinate 4,802 of SDVV010007653.1, read as the reverse complement.
TTTTATAAAAAGAGTGACACTGAGGACGCTTCCCTGGGGGTCGCCCATTCCTTGCGGATAGGACGGAGACTGAGTGTCGCCAAAATTGACCCTGATGGTGCGGTTTTGTAGAAATTGGTGAATGAAACGCGGTAGGCGACCTCTCCAGCCTTCACGGTTTGAGAGGTGCTTTTTCAACGTCGAAAAATATGGAAACCGGGAAACCACATGTTCTCGTCGGACGAAGGCCTGTCTAATATCTGATTCTAGTCGTACGAGGTGGTCCGTTGTGGAGTGGCGCTTACGGTCACCACACTGGATGTTGTTAAGACCTGCCTGCAGATCGAGGTAATCGACTAGGCGTAAGTTTATCATTCTTTCCACAGTCTTACATATGACGCTAGTTAGGGCAATGTGACGATAGGTATGCGGGTCGCTGTGACATTTTCCGGGTTTGGATATCGGGATAATTACGGATTCCCGCCATTGACTGGGAAAGAAAGAATTTGAATACAACGTATTGAACACATTTAGTAGGTACTGGATAGCGTTGTCAGGAAGGTGTTTGATCATATTGATGTGCACTCGGTCCGGCTTGGATGAGGTTTCACGAGTTTGGTCGATAGCATACTGTAGTTCATGGAGGGAGATAGGTTTGTTGTAGAATTTTTCATTTGTGGAAGTGGAATTCAATATGCTCACTTTCTCTAAGGATCTTTCCTCGTTGGAGAGAAGCCGTACAATTTGTTGATTGCGATATTTGTCTGAAAGTCTGAGCTAGTTTGTCCGCGATGTCCGCGTATGAAGAATAGACAGTGTCTGCGTCCGACAATATGTGGATAGGTCGTTTGGGGTGACCTTGGATACGTCTGATTTTTCCCCCCACTTGGGAAAGAGGGGTGTTTCGATTGATTGTGTTAACTAATAGGATCCAGTTTTCTCGCGTCTTCTGAACGCTAAGTTTGCGGAACACAGCAGTTTCCTTTTTTTAGGCTACTCGGTTCCTGGGGGAACGTGCGCGGTTGAAGGCCTCGTACATCCTTTCACGCTGGTTCATTGCTTCTTGTACCTCTGGGCACCAGCAAAATTTGGGAAAAAGGTTGAGGGTTAATATTGGAGAATGCATGCGACAGCTGCACTTTGGAATTTCTCGTATAGATATATGACAAGGTCGCGGCTCTGAAATATCTTTGAGAAGGCCCTCCACATCGTCTCATGCGACATGTGTTGAGTATTCCTCCCAGCTGGCTTTCCGGTAGTTGAATCGAAGTTTCTGTGCGTCGGGATTGTTTGGTCGGTTAGTAAGGAGCGATATGATCACTGGGTTGTGATCACATCATGTGTTGAAGGCAGGACTCCCAAAACGAGTTGGGGTGTTAAAGTGGGGGAACAGATTGATAAATCGATGACGGTTTGACTTACGAGGGTGATCCGATTGGGTTGTCCGTTATTGAGAAGGATCAGGTTGTAAGTGTCTATGGTGTTGGCCATTATCACTCCCCGGTGTCTGTTCTCACGCATCCCCACACTTCGTGGTCGCTGTTGAAGCCTCCAGATCGGTCATTAGTGCCTCCGTGAGGCCGTGGTATCGTGACGAGTAGATAGATACCACCGCAATAGGTCTTGAGATACATATCTTCACTGTGACAGCTTGGAGTTCTGTTCTCAGAGGGAGGAGGGGATGAGGTATGGTTTGATGGATCATAAGTGCCACTCCGCCGTGTGCAGTCACAGTATCGTGACCTTCGCGACGATGTATGACGAACTGAGGGATTGTAAATGTGGCGGTGTCACGGTGTTTGATCTTTTGGAGGCCTACCATCAAAGGTTTATGGGTGGAGATTAGCGATAATAATTCATATTTTTTGCTTCTAAGTCCCTGGCAATTCCACTGAAGTATAGCATTGTTTTTCATTTCGGAGCTGTTCCACGCTCACATCTTCATGGTCTGGAGCGGTCGCGTGGCTTGTAGGAACTTTCGTGGTGTTTGTGTCTGTGAGGCGCAGGTGTCTTTGATCGAGAGCATTCGCAAGAGCGTCCGCTTTTTGTAGAACACGATCTCCTAGACACACTGCGTTCTCGGCTGTGAGTGCTCTTGTGAGAGGAGGAGGACGAGGGGTACGATCTTTGTGTTTGCTTTGTGAACGTTTCTCTTCTATGGAGTTTTTTTTTAAACAGTATGATAGGCTGAGTGTAGTCGTTGGGATATTCGAGTCGAGTGCGGTGCATGGTCGATCAGTGGTTTCGGGTATCAGTTATTTGTTGAAGATTGTCAATGCGTCCTCGCGCAGGCGATGGTCGTTCTCGATTGTGAGATGTTCTGGTGTCGGGCATGTTAGCTGAGGGTTGAATACCTCACTTTGCTTTTCGCTGGGTGCGGTCGCAGTTAAGACGGTCAGGAGTTGTTCAACGCTCTGATCGAGGCGAGCTGTGGTTTGTGGGCTGTTGCTAATCTTTTTGCTTCGTGGCGAGAGGGCGTCATGTACCCCACGGTCGTAGACGTTTTAATCTTCGTCTCTTCGCCTTTTGATTTTCAGATCATTGGACCTCTCCTCGTGGTCGACCGAGGCAGCATCCATCGCAGTGCTCCCCTGGGCACTGGTGGACTCATTGCTTGGGACGCCCGCTTCAATTACGGGTTCGGTTGCTGAGCTGGTTGTGGGTTTGTTAGCACTGGAGAGGGGTGTTGGGGTCATGGTAATAGGTTGTGTTGACGGTGCGCGAGTTTCGTTACGGCAATTACGGCGGCTTGGGTTTTCATCGTAAAAGATTTGGATGGCTTGTTTTCGTGTGACTCTGCGATCGTTTTGTATGATTGTCATTGCTTTTTGGTCCATGTACTTTGGGCAGTCGCGGTCACCTGCGTCATGGAGGCATGAGCAGTGGTAGCATTCAGGTTGGCGGGCTGTGTTGTCCTTTCGGTCATGCTCGCCGGTGCACCTATTACAACATTGGGATTTTTATGGCTGGCAGTATTTCATGACGTGGCCGTATTCTAGTCATTTTTTGCACATTGCAGGCCATGTCGCCACTGGGTAAGTTTATGTTTTTCCTTGTTCGCCTGGGATCACTATGGATTCCGGTGTGTCGCGTTCTGGGAAAGTGATTTGATGTGCGGTGGTGTAGGTGTTCCGTGGTTTGATCCATTTTGCTAGAGAAACGTTGGTGACTCCGTAATCCTTTTCTAAACCTGCTGCAAAAGCGCTTAGGTCAGTTTTAGGAGTGTTATTGGAAGTGTATATAATTCGTCTTGTAGCGTTGAAGAACGGATGTATTTTGACAGTTACTTTGTGTTTGTCTTTTTTTGTAATTTTTTTGTATAGCGTTACTTTGATCGATATCTACGATATCTACGGCCAGATACTTCTCTAAGCAGAAGGGCCGTGGTGTTTTTTTTTGGCTCGATTTTTGGTGCGATTTTTGCTTTAACTACACATTACTCGCACGACGAGCCCGGTGATGAACTCGTCGGTTTTATCACTCGAGAGACACTCGATGTAAATCAGGCCTGAACTCATGGAAAAGGTTGGGTGTGGTACGATTTTGCAAGGCTTTTCTCATATTCTGTTTTTGGATAGTATAGTGTCACCTTGAAGTTCTGTTTATACATTACTGGTGAATCTATCGTCAACGCTGGCAGTGATGTTGAGAATTGGACGGCCAGTCATGGAGCCCATGCAGTTCTTCTCGTAGTTTATATGGGCAAATACCCGGTCTGTCATTGACATCAAATGTCATTTTCAAGTGTTCGAGGAATTCAGGGCCGTTGTTGAATAGGTTGTGGTCATCAAATCGAGTGTTTTGTCTCCTCTTCACGTTTCTTGGTGTTCGGTCATCATGAGTTTCGGCTGGGAGGAGAGCGATGTTATCAGAGAGGTTAGAGGCGGAAGCACACAAACAGGTTACGGGTTTCCTGGCCTCTGTCCTCTTCATCAGCTCATCCAGTCGGGTATTCATAGTTGCAAAAAGGGTTTCGAGTTTAGTTAGGCGTTCACCGATTTCACTGGAGGGCGTCCAGTAGTCCTCCGTCTCCAGCTCGGGAAGGCCCATCATTTTGCTTATCTTACCCAGGACATTCTGCATTCCGATTATATTCGCGTCCAGCTTCGAGAAGCGTTCATTTGTGCCATTGATTTCGACCTGAATCAGGTCTCCTGTCGATGAGGAACTTCTGAGGGGTTCGTCGTTCTTTCTCGCAGACAGGTTTGAGTGCGACGCTCTGGAGGGGCCGTCAGCCCCTCTCCTATAGGGCATGGTCTTCCCCATTGTTTGATCCCCGGCTTCTACCCGGGGTTCTGGGCGAATGAAGGTGGAGTCTTCATTACATACATCTTGAAATGTATATAAGTATATTTGGATACGTTCTTAATATCAACTTATATTTACCTAAATATATTCTTATAACTAGACTTATTGTTAAACATTTATGGTGTACGGGTTTTGTTTTATTTATATTTTTTTGAAATGATTCTTTTATATTTTCAAACCCCGGTGTCAGTGGGGGGCTCACTTCTTTGTGCACCAAGGGAGGGATGTAGCTACAAACTGAAGAGGGGAGGGGAGGTCGGTGGAGGGATCTTTTAACTCAAAACATATTTACACTAAGGGGCAAATGAAATTTGGTGCTTAACGAGGACGCCGCGGGAAGGCGGGTGAGCCTGGAATACCCCCAGGGGGTATCCCTCTGAGGTGCCTTATTGCTCTCGCTCCAAAGAGATGATAGTCGATCTCACCAATAGGGTTGAGAACTTTTACCTTTACGAGACGATATTCGGTCTCGGAGCGATATTCGGCTTAGAGCGGTGACCGGCTCTTATTTTGAT
>SDVV010007652.1:0-17655 GCA_016164225.1 Gammarus roeselii | reverse complement strand
TATATATATGGCCGCTCCTCTATTGTCAGTGATGGGTGAAAGAGGACAGATCGTCGAGCGCATCTGTTGCACGGAAGATGACAGCTCGGCTACCTCCAGTGATGAGCGGAAGTGAATAACATTGGCTTCACCAGTGATGGGCGGATAAAGGCAGCTTAGTCCATTCGTGGACATCAATCTCTCAGATGCATCATTTCGGGTAAATATATTCTGTAGAATGTCAATTCCAGTTGTTAGCTTCTCCAACATATTTTATTGACCATAGATATTTCATTTTCCAAGGAGATCCGTCATACGCATAATTTGTTCACTATATTGAAGGTTTTTATAAACACATGTCATATAATCCGTAGATTTTCATCGTTAGATTGATTCTTGCAGGCTCATTGATGTGTTTTTTTACCAACATTTTGTGTGTTACATTAATGGCTCAGTCAAATGCCCTCATATTGTGTTACTCTTCCACGAACATATTCAGGTGTCACCTATTAAAAAGAAGACAAAGACCCTGTTATGCACGTGTTAATTGATGTCGCAGTTCCTCATCGTCAGCGCTATCTCAGGTGCAGGTGCCCTTGTATCATATAACTATAGGGGACATCTGTTTGTTATCCTAAAGTGACGGGTCTTGCAGCTGGCGCCATCCAGTCTATTCGTTGATATTAGCACGAACTTAAAATAATTTTGGGTGGTGTCTTTACAAATGTTAACTTGTTCATCTAGTCTATAAGTAGTATATCCCGGAGAAAAACGCAAGTGAAGGAATTAGATAGGAATAAATAGCGGTAGGGGAGGGGTTGACCGGAGTCAGGCGGTGTCCAAACGCGGATGTGAAGGAATTAGATAGGCAATATTTAGGGGGTACGTAACGCGGATGTGAAGAAATTAGATAGGCAATAATTAGGTGATACGAAACGCATATTAGTGAAGGAATTAGATAGGGGTTAATTATAGTGCCTAAACGCAAATTAGTGGAGGAATTGGATATAGGATGACTAGATCTTTGAACCTTTCATCGAATGTAATTGTTACGAAGTAAGTTATTTGTTTATGTGTCTGACTCAGGCGCTGTATTTCTCGGACATTGTTGTTATATGTTAAGACAAATTGATCTTGTTGTTAAGTTAGTTACTCATGGTACATAAAGATACCAAGAACGCAAGTTTTGAGAGACCACCCGGGAAGTTGAGAGTGAGTGGTCCGAATGATCTGTATCTGTCAAATGTCACACATTTTTTTTTATCTCGAGATATATGGTCCTCTTGGAGAATAGTTTTTTCAGTTTCCTTTCGGTATCTGGTTGCTTTCATTTACGATTTTTTACGTACGGATTATATAGATGTACGTTATTAGGTCTTGTCAACGTTATATATGATTGTTTTGGCATATTTCGCACAGTAGGAGGGCATGATATATATATCTATGTTTGTTATTGAATGACTCATTTGAATAGCAGGCATTGTTTTTACATGATATTTATTCTGCATGATTGATATTATTTGATTAAATCCACTCGCTTTCCCCATTCAATAGATATATATTTTTTCAAAGATGGTTGTAGTGGGAGTATAATTGATCACTAAGTGTTGCTCGTTATCTATATTTATTCGATTCTGGTATGATAAGTGTTATATCAGGTTTTTCTGGTGAGGGTTCGCTTGAGGAAAGCCGTACGCAAAAAGTTGGAAGCGTTCCTGGAAAAATTAGGTGAAATCGCTTATACCAATTTTTTGTCTTATAAATTTGTTTCCGTGTCACGTTTGTTATATATGTATTTTTTTTTACAATAGATGCACACGTGTACGATCGAATATACACATGCACGTACGTATATAGCTCTATACACTTACATACATACAATCATGTTGACAACGGTGAGCGATGATGGGCCTGATGTTATGCAAGATGAAACATGTAATCAAAATATAAAATGTATCTGCACGCCGAGAATTGAGTCAGCGATACGTGGAGACCAAGCGGAGACGTGCGTATCGTCTCAGAATAAATAAAAAATGGATGTTCACATCTCAAAAATTTGTTTACGAGTGTTGGATGAAAAAAACTCCGAAGATGATTTAGCTTGGTTCGAGGAAAAATTGACATGTTATGGAGATATCAATTATCGACAAATGCGGAGAACAAGAATCACAAGAGCGGGAACTATTATCCATATATGGAAGGACAATGAAGACATCAGGATTTGGGTGACTGATTTCGAACTATTCCAGTCGTATGTAACAGAGTTCAAAGAAAATAAGAAGGTGTATCTTGAAATTGATATCTCCCAGGCAAAAAATATCCACACATGTAAGAAAGTTGGGTTAGTAGAAAATAAATTCCATCTAAGGACTGAAGAAAATCTGAAGCGTATGATGGAGCTTTTTTCGGATAAAGATTGGAGGTAAATTGAATTGGATAAAATTCGAATGTTTAAAGTTCGCAAAGAAGAAGAAGAACAATTGTGGAAATGCGGGGATCTACATTTATGGAGATACGGGGATGGAGCAGGTTTCCGTATTCGTATCAAAGATATGGTGGACTATAGCAAGGAATTTGAGAGGAGACTGCTACAAAGTGATGATGGGTACGGATGTATGTTCGCACCATGTTGATACAAAAATGCATAAACATTGATGTATCCAGCAAGATCTGTAATTAATACTGATGAAAAAACAATAAAACTATGAAAATCTGGAATTAAATTGTTTATATTATCCTAAAAACTCAAAGGTTAAGCGATGAATTGCATACAATGTGTCAGACGGAGGTAACATCGATATGGTTGAAGTCGGTGGAAGACTATATTTCAAGGGATGCAACGGTACCCATAAACCTATTACATGGTAAAGCTGTAAATGTGTGACAGAATGGTGAAATATAAACCAGAATCCGATGGGAATAAACTCAGTCAATGTTGGGATTCTGTTGTGGAAGGACGGGTTATATATTGAGTCCTCGATTGCTCGAAAGAAATGGGGTGATAGGGGTCTGTAATCTCTGCCAGACACAAATAAAATTGAATGAACATAAATCTACGAGTAATGTGTGGAGACATTTGGAACGCTGTCATCGTGAAGACTACGAAAAAATTATTGGAACGAAAAGAGACAGATCAACTTTTCAAGTCGTCAAAGGAATAAGTGTCAGGAAATATTGAAGGAAAATGTGGTACAGCTAGTATGAGATGATGTGGTCAGTTTGTATGATGATGGAAACAAATATGAATTACTTGTAACATTCAATCCATCTAAGATTGAAAAATCTGACCTCTCTGGTAACATATATGAGTTGAGATTGATTGCCAAGTAGAAATAATTAGGTGTAAGTTATCAAAACTGCGAAGGATAAATCAAAATGTAGGGTCGAGTGGAGATATTTGTTATGCATTGTATATAACAGTGACTGAATATCATACAAAAGTTAGGATAGGTTAGGTTTTGATGACTTACTAGATCAGAATTGGATGTGTGTATCAAACTGCAAAGGATTGATCAATATGTAGAGTCAAGTGGAGATATTTGTTATGCATTGTATATAACAGTGGCTGAATATTGTACATAAGTTAGGTTAGGTTAGGTTTCTGATGATTTACTAGATCAGAATTGGATGTGTGTATCAAACTGCAAAGGATTGATCAAAATGTAGAGATAAGTGGAGATATGTATTATGCAACGTATGAATCAATGACTGAATACCATATATAAGTTAGGTTAGGTTAGGATAGGATGATTACTTCTTTTAACATAACATAGCATGAAGCTGATGCCCATTAAATACCTTGTAACAGCAGCAAGGGATGTTGTTCTATATGTTACGTTAGGTTGAGTAGGTGTTATTGCATCCGGCAGTGTATGGTAAAGCTTTTGAACAAAATGTGTGTAAATGCCTACATGGTGCATCATACATGTTCCAACGCAGTGAAGCTAACGATCCTGAATGTATGAATTGGGCTAATATCTGTACCCCTTCGGATAGCGATCCGCTTTCGGGGAAGCAGGACGCCGCCCAGTTTGGTTTGGAAGTATTTTAACAGAAAGGATAACACGGGGGTAGGTGTTATTTGCAATGCGGAGATAAAACTATGCAAATCAAGCTCCACATTCGGGTTTTGGAACCATCTCATAGGACACCATTATCTTGAATATGCTAATCTTAGAAATGAACAAGGAAATATAAGCTCTAAGGATGCAATGGGCGCATTGACAGCACATAATAATCCGGACTTGAGTATCAAAAATAATGAGAAATACAGTGCTCAAAATGGTGCGAGCGTAGAAGAAAGTATGATGCCACTAACACTCAAGCTAAGAATGTATGAAGATTGTGTGAAAATGGCTAAATCGATATGGTGGGAGAAAGACACATACATTAGCCGAAATTTAAACTAATGAAAATAAGGGGAAAACGTGGGATACTTTCAGTGAAATGGATATCATTGACAGTGATATGGAAATGTGTGAAGAAAAACCCTGCTAAAATTGATGGAAACCGAATTATCAAATGGGATAATGCAAGGGTATCAAGTATAAGAAGAGTAAAATTGCATAATAAAATCAATTTATATCTGACTTTGTTTCAAATATGTTGGTAATGAAACATGAGGAGAGAGAATCCTGTCGCAACCGTTTGAGTGCAAGGAGAATTGGGTATAATTCGGATTTCTGCGGGAATATACTGAATGGAATTTTGGATAATAGCAAGAATAAATCTGAAACGATTCGATTAAATAAACACGTTACAGTGATTAAAAATAGCGTCCATGAAAAGCTCGCTGAAGACTAAACAAAGTTTTGGATACAGGAATAGGAATACAAGTATTGAATTCACTTCTCCCAAAGGTCGTCGTTTATCTAAAATGTGTACTAAGGGCGTTAGTCTAGAACACCAATATATCAGAGACAAAAACACACCCAGATGATAAATCCTACACCAATATGACGAGTCGACAGCTTCAGGTGAGAAATAAATATACGTCTTTGATAAAGAACCCACAGACTGTCATTGGTACCAAGGGTCAAGATAGCAAAAGAGAGGGAGGTCGAAGTCATTACTTATGTTTCGCCATGATGCTCACGTTGAATTTTTAGTGTGAAAAAGTTATGTTTTCGTATAAATGATATCCCATGTATATAATATGTACACATAAATGTTTCAAATTCTGTTATCAATAAAATAATATATATATAATAAATATTTTCTTGCAAAATCCTAAATTTAACTCGAATGATTAGCATTGAAAATGCACTAAACGCCTCTTGCCTTACATTGAAAATGTGATAAATAATAGGCTAAGTGAAGATGTACACAGGTACCTAAGCTATCGTTGATATATATCTCATCAGGTCAAGGGTAGCCAAACCGTAAATGCGCTAGGACCCCTCCATCCAGTAAATCGTCTTCTAAACGTTAAAGTATACTTTTGCTAGGGATCAATAACGAAAAATTCCATGTAGATATAGCAAGGACTTACACCTCTTAAACGTTTATTACTATGATTATCATGCAGAAAATTTACATCATGAAACTATTATTGAAGGATTAAAACAGTCAGGTGATGATAACATGATAACCTGACTGTTTTAATCCTTCAATAATAGTTTCATGATGTAAATTTTCTGCATGATAATCAAGCAGATTTCTCTATGTCTGATAACAAAGAAAACGATAGAAGGGGATACTGCTTGGGTAAGTACAACGGTGCGCTAAGGGTTAAAGTAACCATGGCTTAATCGTAATAGAATCTCATATATACATATAAAAAATACCACAATAATGCAACAACCTACCAATTATTCTGAAATAGTGTGGGAGATGCAAACCTATAAATACCCTAAAATGCTTAACACTGTATGAGATAGCTGCTCGAAATTCCGAAAACAATACAAATTCAACTTAAATCAATCGAATATTACTAAGTATACATAACCTGACATTTTACCTTACAGAAAAAATCCAAATCGTTCAGGTATTTTCGCTATTGGAAACTGTTTCAATTGAACACTAATATACCTGTTTCAAGAACTGGGTAATGCAATATGGGGTAGATAGATTCTCGACCGTAGGTGCTGCATCATCACACCATACATACCTCAACTCACCAATAATCAGACAAATAAACCATACTATTCCTATAGATAATATATACATATGAAATAAATGGATAGAAAAAAACACAGAACCTTGCCTGTAATCCTACCTTCAGGCTGGTACCATACAGGGTCTATCGCAGACTAAGGCAGCAAACTGCCAACAAATCAACCATACTATTCCTAAAGATAAAATATACATATGAACTATATAAATGTAAAACACAAAACATAGCCTCTATTCAATATCAAGGTTGAATCAAACATCCCACCGCTGGAAAAATTCACCAAAACCATCTCCGAAATGAATCAAATGTACCACAATTTGATAGGAATACACACATATATATCCACATAAAAACATATAGAATTTACAATCCATACATAAATATATAACGAATCATTCACTCACAACGTAGCAAACGTGACAAGGAAACAAATTTATAGACAAAAAATAGGTATGAGCAATCTCACCTAATTTTTCCAGGAGCGCTCCCAACTTTTTGCGTACGGCTATCATCAAGCGCACCTTCACCAGAAAAACTTGCTTAAACACTATTAATACCAGAACGAGCAACGAGCAACAGTCAGTGATCAATTATACTCCAACTACAACCATCTCTGAAAAAAATACAATAAATGGGAAAAGCGAGTGGAATTAATCAAATAATACCAGTAATGCAGTATAAAATATCATGTATAAACAATGCCTTCTATTCAAATGAGTCATTCAATAACAATCATAGTAATATAGTACATCATGCCCTCCTACCGCGCGAAATAATCCAAAACAATCAGATAAAGCGTTGACAAGACCTGATAACGTACATCTATATAATCCCTCCGTAAGCAATCGTGAATAAAAGCAATCAGATACCGTGAGGCAAACTGAAATTTCCCGTATGGAAACTATTCTCCAAGAGGACCATATATCTCGAGATAAAATCTTTGTGTGCCATGTGACAGATACAGATCATACGGACCACCTTCTTTCAACTTCACGGGTGGTCTCACAAAAAATTTGCGTTCTTGGTGTCTCTATGTACTATCAGTAACTAACTTGACCACAAGATCAATTTGTCTTAACATATAACTACAATGTCCGAGAAATACAGCGCCTGAGTTAGACACATTAACAAATAACATACTTCATAACAATTACATTCGATAATAGGTTCAAAGATCTAGTCATCCTATATCTTATTCCTTTACATAGTGGATTTAATCAAATAATATCAATCATGCAGTATAAAATAGCGTGTATAAACAATGGGTTCTATTCAAATGAGTCATTCAATAACAAACATAGTAATATATATCATGCCCTCCTACCGTGCGAAATATTCCAAAACAATCATATATAGCATTGACAAGACCTAATAACGTACATCTGTATATTCCGTACGTAAGCAATCGTAAATGAAAGCGACCAGATACGGTGAGGAAACTGAAATTTCCCGTATGGAAAAACTATTCTCCAAGATGACCATATTTCTCGAAATAAAATCGTTGTGTGACATTTGACAGATACAGATCATTCGGACCACCCACTCTCAACTTCCCGTGTGGTCTCTCAAAACTTGCGTTATTGGTATCTTTATGTTACATCAGTAACTAATTTGACCACAAGATCAATTTGTCCTAACATATAACTACAATGTCCGAGAAATACAGCGCCTGAGTCAGACACATTAACTAATAACATACTTCATAACAATTACATTCGATGAGAGGTTCAAAGATCTAGTCATCCTATATCTAATTCCTTCACTAATTTGCGTTTCGCACCCCTAATTTTTGCCTATCTTATTTCTTCACATCCGCGTTTTGTACCCCCTAATTATTGCCTATCTAATTCCTCCACATCCGCGTTGCGTACTCCCTTATTATTGCTTATTTAATTCCTTCACATCCGAGTTTGGACACCGCCAGACTTCGGTCAACCCCTCCCCCACCGCTATTAATTCCTATCTATAACCCTTCACTAATTTGAGTTTCGTACCCCCTAATTATTGCTCATCTAATTCCTTCACTAATTTGCGTTTCGCACCCCTTGATTATTGCCTATCTAATTCCTTCACTAATTTGTGTTTAACCGCTCTAATTATGGCCTATCTAATTACTTCAATAATTTGCGTTTTGGACACCGCCTGACTCCGGTCAACCCCTCCCCCACCGCTATTTATTCTTATCTAATTCCTTCACTACTACTTCTATAAAGTAAGGTTTAATTTCTTTCACCAAATGAAACCTTTCAGTTTTGTAATAGTGGTGGCACCGATGAGTTGGCACCTAGTCCTACAATTTTGGTTCCTCTCACAAACTTCTTTCCCGCCTCACCGAGCCTGTTTGGCAAATAACAATGTTTCAAAAACCAAATGATTGTCAAGGTTATGAATAGATAAAGAGGTCATTGTGTCCACATATTTTTATTGTACAATACTATAAGATCTGTTGATGGTAAGAACTTATTTATTATTAGGTAAATAAGTACTAACTGACATCGAAGCTTAACTGTCTCCCACTCAAAATGGCCCACTCAAAATACAAAGGAACATATATTGGATTGAAGCTACAGACACATCGGAGAAGACCTGTTTTTGGTGTCATTGAGGCATTATGGGTCCATACTTAAATTCTTAATCTAATTTTCATTCTGTAAGGAAATCTGAATGCCAATTGTTGGTAATTTTATATTATGATCAATTTTTTATTACTAAATTTATTTCTTCAACTGGATAAAATCGCAGGGAGATAGACATTAAGCCCACCAGTCGTCTCGTCGGACACCATGTTTTAATGTGGTATAAGTATACCTGCTTGCAATATTAATGAGTTATTATTTGAATGACACATTCACATTGATACCAAAACATAATTAGTTGGAGCATCGCATGAAGAAAAGAAGTTGATGCTAGATGTATAATATAAGTGGCTGAATGGAGCTCGTTGAATAGGCGCGTTCATTTTGGTCAATCCAAAATCATTAGTAGCTATTCCATCATCAATGAAATTAAACACCGATTTTGGAGAAATTCCAAAACATTAGAATGGGGTTCACTTTCACCCAAGCAAACGATTTACTCCGTGATAACTTAATTCAAACCAATGAGAACGAGTAGATTTTTTATTTATTTGAAATGCATCTTTCTGGCAATTTTTTTCTCACGCAAACAAGGTCAAAGATCAATCCCTTCATTGTGCACACTTTGCTTCCACTAATACTCTGTTACCGTCAAACTAGGTTGGAGGTAAACATCCAAGGGAAACGGGCGTTTCTGCATTCAAAGGCGAGATTGAACAAGTTGCATTCTATGGGCGATTTCGTTCAATAATGCAATCTCTGAGACGATGTCGTTAGTATTTGTCATTGCAGCAGAAATTGCTGTCAACAATATACATTGCAGGAGACTGTAGGTCCTTCAAGTAGCATTGATCTTTGAACACAAGTCTATCAATCAAGGTAGCATATCATATGTCAACATTTTGCTAAGTGACTATATTCAAAATTTAGATTATATAAAAAAATACTGAGAGTGCACAGGTAGTCTCTAAATGAATACTTTTTAATGAGGTATAATATAACACTACTTTTTAAATTGAATGATACGTCTTCAAAGCCATTCTAAACTCTTTAGCACCAGCAGTGGTGTCAGGAGTGCGTAGCTTGTACGTAACAATGGGCTATGAACGTATAAGTAGTATATGTGTGTACAAACGCATTTTTTGCGGCAGAAAGTTGGATGCGCTCTTGGATACAGTGGCCTGAACACATTTTTTTTATTCGGACAATGTAATTGTTAGGATGTGTGTTATTTCCTAGTGTGACCGACTTAGTCGCTGTATATCTCTAGCATTATACATGTAGGTTAAGACAATTGCTCATGTGGTCAAGTCAATTACTGTAGGTACAGAGAGAAAAACCCGGGAGGAGGGGGAGGGGGCAGGATAGGGGAGGAGGAAAGGGGAGGGTTCAGTCGTAATGGAAAGACATAACGGATTTTTTTCCATTCGGTCAATGTAATTGTTCGGAGATATGGTATTTCTTAATGTGACCGACTTAGTCGCTGTATATCTCGGACATTCTACTTGTAGGTTAAGCCAATTGCTCGTGTGGTCAAGTTAATTACTCTAGGCACATAGACCTACCAGGAGGAGTTGAGAGTGGGTGGTTCCAATAAATCGATGACAATTAGCG
Source organism: Gammarus roeselii (assembly GCA_016164225.1). NCBI lineage: Eukaryota > Metazoa > Arthropoda > Malacostraca > Amphipoda > Gammaridae > Gammarus > Gammarus roeselii. Next base: position 7,371 of record SDVV010007652.1, on the reverse strand, counting down.
ATTTTATTTCTAGATGTGCTCCTTTCGTTACGAGTTTTAACGGTTTGTTACTTTGTATTGTAAAAGCAGAGAATATTTTGTGTTGGGATTTTGAATGGTTTGATCGCAAGAAAATGATGGTACATATTAGGACTGATGTTAGTGTAGGATACATTTTAATAGGTTACTTCTATATCGTATTATATAGTTTCACAGACCCCCTGTTATTTCAATGGTTTTTTATAACACGCACATTTTGTTATATATGACTCATTTAAATAGGAACTTTTAATTCAAACCTGATTTATTTAGGATATGCTTTATCGATGTAATTATGCAAGAAATGATGGTACATATTAGGAGAGGTATTAGTGTAGGATACATTTCAATAGGCTCCTTTTATTTCGTATTATATACTTCCACTTGCCCTCCTGTTATTTCAATGGTTTTTCATTGCTCGCATATTGTGTTATGTATGGTGATAAAAATCGATGTAGTTATGCAAGAAAAAATATGGTGCATATTTGGACGGCTGTTAGTGTAGAATACATTTGAATAAAGTTTTTTTTCTATCGTATTATATAGTTTCACATGCCCCCCTGTTATCTCAATGTTTTTTTACTGCTCGCACATTTTGTTATGTATGAGTCATTTGAATAGAAACTTTTACCACTCAAACCTGATGTTTTAGGATATGCGTGATCGAGGACCTCTGTATCCATCAATGTCAAATAAAGATCTGATCTCAACTCTCATCTCATTTCGCACCTCTCGGGGCATGCAGTAGGGTTTGCCTTTAATCACTTTGCCGCGTTCGGTAGAAATAGCGTTGGTTCATTCGGTCATGAAGTAGGCAAAAACTTTAATCACTTGCCGTGTTCGGTAGGAATAGCATTTGTTTCATTTTGCATGCATTATGGTTAATCTTTAATCTTTTGGCTCATGTGTGACTCATTCTGGCGGATGGACGAGCAGCTTTCGGATATACATTGGCAGTTTTTAGGTTCTGAACATTTACAGGTTATAACATGTTCATGTGGAAGTACTTTCAAAATTCACTCTACTACATATGTCAAAGACGGTCTCACCCGGTTCCCGCCTCATACATGTGCATTCAATTTGAAGTTGGAATGCTCATTCGCGAATGTTGTGTATTGTCTCAAAGTGTGTGTTGGTTTTCTGGTTATGAATGTCTCTGTATTGTTCATGTTTGATTTTAACTTGTGTCTGGTAAATGACACATTTAGCAGCCGATTTTGTGGCGTCGGACTCGAGCAACATTCAGTAACACTTTGCCTACAAGCAATGATCTCACTCGGGTAATCGTTGGCTGTTATGCTTTTCAGTAGTCCCAGCTGTCATTTATTTGATTCATGGTACAAGTGATGATTTTTAGGATAGTCTGAGAAGTCTATGTATTCAGCCAGAGGAGAATGCCGCATTTTACGCCTCAATGTTCACGCGCGCACACGCGCATGCGCGCATGCGTTGTCACAGTTGCGGTATCAGTGTGCCATGAACGAAGCTGTAGAATAAGGCTTTAGCTTCTGTTTGGTGTTGACGAGATATATATCTACGATAGCTTAGGTAATAGAATTTTTATCACATTGTTGAAATGCACTACAACGCATTGCTGTATCACATTGCGTTGTAGTGCATTTCGATGCAAGGCATGGTGCATTCCTGCAATTTTTTCATCGTAGAAGGGGTGTTTTGTGCGATGGTTGGAAAAGTCCGTGCATTCAGGCAGAGACGATTACCACATTTTTCCGCCTCAATATCGGGGTGTACCTTTAAACTGGACTAATATCTATGTCATTTTCAATGCATGGCAGGAGACGTTGTATTGCAACTTCGTTGCATGTCATGTTGCATATATGCATTCAATGCTAGCTATTCTATTTAAATTTAGGATACTGAAAACAAAGATTTATGAGATATATTTTTTATTGAAAATAGATTTTGACACATTTATTTATAGTAGGGGATAACATGGGTGTATCATTTATACGAAAACACAACTATTCACTCCGAAAATTGACTCGAGCTTCTTGGTGAAAAACGTACGTATTAACTTTGACCTCCCCCTCTCATGTGTTATCTTGATCGTTGGCATCAGTGCCATTCAGCGGAATCTTTATCGATGTTGAGCAATAGTTCTCACCTGGATCTGTGCGCTCATCTTAATAGCGTAGGATTTATCATCTGGGTACGGTTTTTTCTCTGATATAATGGGGTTCTAGACTAACGCTCTTGGTACACATTTTACAGAAACGGCGACCTATGGAAGAAGTGTATGCAACACTTGCAATCATATCCTTGTAAGTTAAAAATTTGTTTCTAGTCTTAGCGAGCTTTTTCTCGACGCTAATTATTTATTTACTGTTAAATGTTAATGACATCGAATCGTTTCAGGTTTGTTCCTACTATTGCCCACATTAACATTTATTATATTCCCGCAGATTTCCGAAATATATATAATTCTCTTACCACTCAAACGTTTGAGACATGATTCTCTCTCCTCATGATTCATTACCAATAAATTTGGACAAAGTCGATTATACATTTAATTTTATTGTGCAAGTTTACACTTTTTAAACTTGATACCATTTCATTACCCCATTTGATTATTCGGTTTCTTTCAATTTAACATGCTTCACATGACATCTCCTCTCCACCACTATCACTGTCACTGGGATCCGTTCCACTTTAAGGATCACACGTTTTCCTCATATTTTCATTATTTTCAATTTCGTCTATGGTTTGGGTATACTCCCCCCATTTCACTCGATCTTTATACGTTCCACGTTTGTTTGATACCGGCATCGCACTTTCTGTACTGCTCGCAACCTGTTGAGGCCTGTTTATAACATTATTTTGGAAACCCAAGTCCGGTGTATTATGTTCGATCAATTCACCCATTGCATCCTTAGAGCATGTATTTCCTCTTCCATTTGTAAGATTATCATATTCAGTATAATGGTGTCCATTGAGATGACGTCAAAACCCGAATGTGGAGCTTCATTTGCTTATTTGTATCTCCACACTGCAAATAACACGTATCCACGTGTTTTCCTTTCTGTTAGAATACTGCTATATCAAAATGGGCGACATCCTTCCTCCTCGGAAGCGGACCGCTATCTGAATGAGTACAGATATGAATCAAATTTTTACATACAGGATCGTTAGCGTCCCTGCGTTGGCACATGTATTGGCCAAATGTAGGCATTTACTTACATTGGTGCAAGAATGGTTACAATACACTTCCAGATGCATTAATACCTACGCAACCTAACCTATTTTAGCCAACTTAAACAAGAATTATGTGTGATCTTTCGAGATATCCTGCGTACGTATGATACTTATTCATTTACTGGATCAGCTTCACTGTATGTTATGTTAATAGGACTTATCATCCTAACCTAACCTATTGTTTCCAAGAAATTACGTATTTTTTCAAACGACTTTTCATACTTACATTTGATTTTTCAGTGTTTGCTAGTATTAATGCATAACCAATATCTCCGAATATCTCTACATTTTGACCAATCCTTTGCAGTTTGATACACACATCCAACTTTGATCGAGTAAACCATCAAAACCTAACCTAACCTAACTTATGTACGGTTTTCAGTAATTGATTTATACAGTACATAACATGTATCTCCGCTTGACTCTACATTTAGGTTTATTCTTTGCTGTTTCATACACACATTTAATTTGGGTCTAGTAAATCATCAAAAACGTAACCTAACCATACTTATGTACGCTTTTCAGTCATTGATTTATACAATGCATAACCTATATATCCTTTATAGATTTGATACGCACATCCAATTTTGATCTAGCAAATTTCATCTGTTCCATGTATAATCTCATAATTGTTTGATTGTTATATATTTTTCATATGACTATTGAGTTTTTTGATTTGATACAATTAAAAATCCCTTCTGCATGTTATTCATACCCATCAAAAACCTAACCCAACCTATACTGACCTTATGTATGACAAATACCCTATTCGTATGTACGGTTTTCAGTCATTAATATAAACATATGAACCCCCTCCACACGGTTCTTTATAGAACTTGCACCTATTTATTTCTACTTCGCGGTCAACGCGATTCATATATGTTACCAGAAAGGACAAAGAACCTAACCTAACCTAACCTAGCCCAACCTAACCGTATGCAAAGTTTTCAGTCATAGTTATATACATATGAACCCCCTTCACACGGTTTTATAAAACTTGCACCTAATTATTTCTACTTTGTGATCAATTTCGACTCATACATGTTAGCAGAGAGAACAGATTTTCAATCTTAGATGGATTGAATGTTACTAGTCATTAATTTTTGTTTCCATCGTCAAACAAACGAGCACTTCATCTAATACTTGGTCTACCACATTTAATTCAATATCTCCTGGCACTTCATCCTCCGACGACTTGCACAGTTGATTTGCCTTTTTCTTTCCTATGATTTTCATACTCTTCATGATGACTTCGTTTCAAATGTCCCCACACATTACTCATGGATTTATGTTCATTCAATTTTATTTATTTCTGGCAATGATTTCAGACCCCCATCATCCCATTTCTTTCGAACAATCGAGGACTCAATCTATAACCCGTCCTTCCACAACATAATCCCAATATTGACTGAGTTTTTTCCCATCGGATTCTGATTTATATTTCACCATTCTGTCACACATTAACAGCACTTACCCCAAAATAGGTTCATGGGTACCGTTGCACCCCTTGAAATATATTCTCCAACCGACTTCACAATTTCGATGTTATCTCCGTCTGACACATTGTAGGCAACTCATCGTTTAACCTTTGAGTTTTTAAGATAATATAAACAATTTAATTTCGTATTTTCATAGTTTTTTTTTATCGGCATTGATTACAGATATTGCTGGATACATCAATGTTTATGCAATTTTGTATCAACATGGTGCGAACATACATCCAAACGCGTCATCACTTTGTAGCAGTCTCCTCTCCAATTCCTGCATATAGTCCACCACATCTTTGATACGAATACGGAAACCTGCTCCATCCCCGTATCTCCATAAATGTAGATCCCCGCATTTTCATAATTGTTCTTCTTCTTCTTTTTCTTCGAGAATTTTAATTAATCGAATTTTATCCAATTCAATGTACCTCCAATCTTTATCATAAAGAAACTCCATCATACGCTTCAGATTTTCTTCAGTCCTTAGATAGAATTTATTTTCCACTAACCCAACTTTTTTACATGTGTGGATGTTTTCTGAATAGGAGATATCAATTTCAAGATACACCTTCTTATTTCCTTTGAACTCTATTACATACGACTGAAATAGTTCGAAATCAGTCACCCAAATCCTGTTTTCTTCATTGTCCTTCCATATATGGATAATAGTTCTCACTCATGGGATTCTTGTTCCCCGTATTTGTAGATAATTGATATCTCCATAACATGTAAATTTTTCCCGGAACCAAGCTAAATCATCTTCGGAGTTTTTTTCATCCAACACTCGTAAACAAATTTTTGAGATGTGAACATCTATTTTGTATTTATTCTGAGACGATACGCACGTCTCCGCTTGTTCTCCACACATTACTCGTGGATTTATGTTCATTCAATTTTATTTCTTTCTGGCAAAGTGTACAAACACCGTTCACCCCATTACTTTCGAACAAACGACGACTCAAGCTATACCCCATCCTTCCACAACAGAATCACAATCTTGACTATGTATGATCTGATCGGACTGTGATTCATATCTCGCCATTCTGTCACACATCTAGATCATTCACCTCGTGATAAGTTTATGCCATCATTTCACGCATTCAAACATATACTTCTACCGACTTCGATAAATCGATGTTACCTCCGTCTGACACAATGTATGCAATTCATCACCTAACCTTTGATTTTTTTACGATAATATAAACAATTTGCTTTAGGATTTCCATAGTTATATTAGTATTTACGATTAATAATTACAGATCTTGCTGAATGCATCATGGTTTATGCATTTTTTGTATCAACATGGTGCTTACTTACAACAATACATATCATCACTATGTATCAGTCTCCTCTCAAATCCCTTCATATACTCCTCTATATCTTTGATACGAATACGGAAGCTTGTTCCATCCCGTGAGTCCATAAATGTAGATCCCCGCATTTCCATAATTGCTTGTTCGAAAGTAATGGGGTGATGGAGGTCTGTAAGCTTTGACAGAAAGAAATAAAAATGAATAAACATAAATCCACGAGTAATGTGTGGAGACATTTGAAACGAAGTCATAATGAAAAGTATGAAAATTTTAGGAAAGAAAAAGCAAATGAACTGTGCAAGTCGTCAAATGATGAAGTGCCAGGAGGTATTGAAATAAATGTGGTAGACCAAATACAAGATGAAGTACCCGTTTGTACGATGATGAAAACAAATATGAAAAACTTATAACATTCAATCCATCTACGATGGAAAATCTTTCCTCTCTGCTAACATATATGAGTCGAGATTGACCACGGAGTAAAAATAATTATGTGCAAGTTTTATAAGAACCGTGTGGAGAGGGTTCATATGTATATATTAACAATGACTGATAACCGTACATAAGGTTATGTTAGGTTAGGTTAGGTAAGGTAATCTGTCCTCTCTGGTAACATATATGAATCGAGATTGACCGCGAAGTAGAAATAAATAGGTGCAAGTTTTATACAGAAGCGTGTGGAGGGGGTTCATATGTATACATATACATATATTTATAAACCAAACCTAACCTAACTAATGTGTGGTTTTTAGTCATTGATTTACACAATACAAAACAAATATCTCTACTTGACTCAACATTTTGATCTATTCTTTGTAGTTTGATACACACATCCAATTTTGACATAGTAAATAAAAAAAAAACCTAACCTTACCTAACTAACGTACGGTTTTCAGTCATTGATTTATACAATGCACAACAAATATCTTCACTTGACTCTTCAATTTGATCTATCCTCAGAAATTTTATTACACACATCCAATTTTGATCTAGTAAATCATCAAAAACCCAACCTTGCCTAACCTATGTACGCTTTTCAGTCATTGATTTATACAATGCACAACAAATATCTCCACTTGACTCTACATTTTGATCTATCCCCTGAAATTTTGATACGCGCTACAATTTTTGATCTAACAAATATCATCTGTTTTCATTCATAATTTCATCATTGGTTCGATATTATCGTTTTACATGATTCGTGAGTTTTTTAGTTTGTTGCAATTCTAAATAACTTTTACTTGTTATTCTTGCCCATCAAAAACCTAACCTAACCTAACCTGACCTTATGTTTGATACCTCACCTAACCTTATGTACGGTTTTCAGTCAGTGACATATA
>SDVV010007651.1:0-17657 GCA_016164225.1 Gammarus roeselii | reverse complement strand
GGAGAGACATGAATGTGGAGGTGGCGAGAGAGCGTGCAATGAACAGGCGTGAGTGGAGAATGGTTGTGAATGGTTGATTTTGACGCTGCTCTGATGTGCTTTCCCGCCCTGGGCATCACGCTGTCGGGATGGTCGTGGGTGGGGGGGGGGCGGCCATTATGACGCGGCGGGGGTAAAGCAGCGAAAACTGTCGGGCCCTGCTGTTGACGACGGTTCCTCGGTGCATTCGGGACCCAGAGTGTAAGTTGAGGGGCTACCGGCCGGACCCTTTAGCACAAAAAGGCTAAGTTGTGTGAGTGGGAGCGTATGAGGGTGTGAGGTGCGCCTTGCCGTCGGCCACCCCCCTTTCTGGGGGATGCGGCCTAGTGTCTGTATCTGTACGGTTACTAGAGCAGCCGAATCTGCTTATGAGCGTCGAACGTCAGATTAGAATAGAGTGATCACGGTTACTAGAGCAGCCGAATCTGTTTATGAGCGTCGAACGTCAGATTAGAATAGAGTGATCACGGTTACTAGAGAAGCCGAATCTGTTTATGAGCGTCGAACGTCAGATTAGAATAGAGTGATCACGGTTACTAGAGAAGCCGAATCTGTTTATGAGCATCGAACTTCAGATTAGAATAGAGTGATCACGGTAGCTAGAGCAACCAAATCTGTTTATGAGCGTCGAACGTCAGATTAGAATAGAGTGATCACGACTACTAGAGCACCCGAATTCAAGTCCTATGAGCGCCAAACGTCTGATTTTAACAATTGTGCTGAGCCCTTGGGGGGCTGCAAAGGTAAAAATCAAAGGTAAGAGCGCCAAACGTTTGACTTTAACCAGTATGCTGAGCCTTTGGGGGGGCTGCAGAGGTAAGAATCAGAGTGATTGGGTCAACTATTGCGTGGTCAAAATCAACTGCTGAAGCAACATGTCATCGCCAATCTGCGCGAGTGATTTGGTTCTTGTTGTGATGCCAATCGACACCGTAGAGGGGGTGGATTTTTATACATGAGTAAATAAGTTAACCCAGGTTTAAACCATCAATGTTATCATCGACTGGAATCTTTGTATTTTTGTGACCGTTAAAATTTAGTTTCTAAGCCGGTTCAGCTTCCCCCAATCGTAAACACCAACTGATTAGATAAGCACGATTTCATTTACTAATACGATAATTCAATTTTAAAAACTTGGAAATGCTGTCAATGTACGGTTTTCCTGGGCTAATACCCAACAGGGCAGCTCGGTGAGGTCCAAAGTTAAAGAGGCACATAGATATCAGTCAATATTTCCTTAGAGTTTGATAGCCTTGCAATCTTATTTGACCGTATTGGTTTTCACCATCGAATACTTCGAACCATTTTTTACAATAAACACACAAATATGAATACTTTATAATTTCCGGGATGGTAATACTCGGCTTATGCCACAAGTTATAGGACTTTCCTAATCGAAATATTAAATAGAACGTTAGAAAAAACGGATTAGACCTGATAGATAAAAGAGTGACACAGCAAAGGAATGTAATAATACTGCAGTTTGTCTCGGTTACAGTTTATTGTGGCACAAAGCAATAGCATCTTTATGATATGAGCGGTTAAGGGCGAGACAGCCAAGCGCAAACAGCAGTATTGTTACAGACACAGAGCGGAAGCCAAGTTAACGACGGTCATAGCTAGTGCAGGGCTCAGCCCGTTGGAAGCCTTGCAACATGTAGACTACAGTTTCATGAACGAGGTGAAGCGGTGAAATGGGTGCGTGAATCCATGACGCAGGCCTCTGATATGTGGAACTTCAATGTACTGATTACTAATGTACGAAACTAAGGCCAAGCATAAACAAGTGAATAACTGCCAGAGTTATGCGCTCGTTTCAAGAGAATAGATATGAGTTGGCCCTGACTGGGCTATCCCTTGAACTACCACTCACATGATATGTAGCCAAGATACAAGCGCCCATCGTTTGAGTTAGCAAGATTTTTCACAGCAAAGGCAAGATAGCTAATATCTACTCGACAAAAATAAGTGTGCTCGAGTTGTCAGACAAGCTTACTTATTTAGGATAAGGGAATCGAGGAAAACATAATATGCTCCTCGGGTTGCAAAAGAGGTAACACTATCCTCGTCCTCGATTGTCGTTCGAGTCTTGATCTGATTCCAAAATCTGATTGCACAGGGACACCAACTAACACTCACGGTACCCATTGCGAATAAAAACGTAGCACATTATTGATACCTGCATTCGAGCATGCATCCTCAAACACGGTACAACGCAGTAAAGAATTTTTACAAACTTATCGTCAAAACAATTGTGAAGTGAAATCTTTGAGCAAAAATCTCCAGAACCATAGTCATGGTACAACATTGAACAGAGGTATCTTTGAACTGTTTCAGAAGATTACTTTTGGAGATCTCAACACATCCATACCGCTGTTGGCTTACTTTAAAACGAAGAACAAGCGTCCTAGGCTTCACAGCTAAACTCATAGAAATACAAAATGTTGTCAGGTACTAAAAAAAACTGGTCTCTTTTGACAATATTACCAACTGAAATCTAAATAACTGGACAAGTATGAGTGGCAGCAGGACTATTGATCAAACGATGACATGCAGGTGACTGGTCATGCCTAGAATTCATAAAACCAGAACCTTATTAACCAAAATAACGCCACCTTTTAGCGAACGATTTCATTTACACGCATCACCCGAACAACCGCCGGTAACCGATTTCCTTGAACCTAAAGATTACAACACCGCACAGGCGAACAATCGTGCATCGCATAGTTAGATCACATTTAAGCCACGTCGTCTTGTGCCCCAATATTGCAGGACCATTCGTCAAATTATCTACTAGCTGCCCCCGAATAACATCACTTGTTAGCAAACGAATAATGCCCAGCATATCACATTTCGGTATCATTATATAATGCCCCCAAACTACATACACTTTTAGCCTTAACTACATCACCTGGTAGCTCAAACCAAATGTAACCCCCAGAATGCAATGCTGGTGCCGCCACTTGGGCCCAGTGTCATTGGGCCGTCAGTTCGGGTCATCAGGCAGGACGGTCATCTGGTGTTGCAAGACTCGACATCAGGGCGACAGCGATCAATGAAATGAATAACAATGACCTGTATCATAGGTTGAACAAACACAGCGTGTTAACTTGATTATAAACAATGAAACTGTTTAAAAAAATAACCTACCATTGTAACATTTGAACAACAAAAAAATCGACAAAAAAATCGTAAATTGGATAGTAGGCGGGGGAAGCTAGACAATGAACGTAATGCAAATTGATAGAAGACAGCGAAGCAGTCTAATGAAGAAAGGAGAGGCAGCTCTAAAATATCAATGACTGAAAACGGTGTCAGCTATCTAATGTAAAAGTAGATGCAAATCGACGTCTGGCTTCTAAAAGTAATGAGTGATAAAAGACGGAGGAACCAATCTAATGAACAAATAAGAGCCGGATAGACACCTGGGTTCTGAAAGTAAAAGCAAATAATAGAAGGCGGTGGAAGCAAGCTAAAAAACACAAAAAAGGTAGTTCGATGCATGGTGTTATAATAGCAATGCAAATTCATTGGCAACTTATAATTTCCGAACAGAAAATACTGTCCAACAAATTCCCAGGATTGTGATAGCTACTTAGGTTTCTAAGATTTGGTGTCTTCGATTTTTGAGAACATTAGCTATACTAGACTAGGTTACTTACAGTTACTATGGCCATGTATTCGTTATAATTAGCTGATATTACCAAAGGCAGAACGACACATACCGTCAATACATGAATAACACATATTTCGATATTTGTTAATATTGTAGTATGTATGTATAGACATACAGCCGTTTCCCCCTAGTTAGGGGGGTGACTAAGCTAGGCGGACACAGAGGGGGGAGGCGCCAAATCTCCCCGCCACAAGACCGCCGTGTCCCTGCCGAGGCTCGAACTCGCGACATGCAGCACCAGAGGCTGACACTGCAGTCGGATACGCTAACCACTCGGCCACGTATGAAACAGTATGAAATTTATCACATAGAAACGCGCCGCCACTTCCTCCGAGCTCGTCGGTGACCAACGCAAAACGAACCGCACAATCATCCCCAAAGCTCATACATATTTACTTAACATATATATAAACTTTGTAGCAAAATATTTTGAGGTATGAAAATAACGAAATGTTTCGTGAGTACCGAGCTCCGACAGGGAAAAAAATAACAGCTAGATTATAGAGGGAAAACACACCCAACACATTCGATGCTGCTAGATCCGAAGGTTCAAGCAATGGGACAACACTATTTAGAGGCAGAGACTAGCATCAACAGCAGTTGTGCTGACTATTGTAGGTGGTTAATAACTAGGACAACTAACAGCTGGGCCGCGGTAGGCGAAACATGAGCTCAAGTCGGGGTCGCCCTCAGACCGCCTGCTCCTGCGCTTCACTGCTAAACAGCTGATGCGTAGGAGCAGCACAACTCGAGATATGTGCTAAATATATATTCTTTCAAGCACAACTTTATGGAAAAACGAATAACATATACTTTCTCTTCAGAGCAGCTCGGGAGGAATTCAGAAGCAAAATTTTATTGATTACAATGTTATCAAGAAAACAAAATACTCCACGATCGGAAGCATCTTAACAACAATGTTGAAAAAAGGTTGGTAGTTGATAGTTGAAATTTTCAATATTTACAAATTTCACACGTATTTACTGTGGAGAAAGTAAGCCGACCATCGGAAACAAAAAACACTACAACGCAATACAGGACGAATAAATAATATTGGTTCACCTCACGGATATTCGAAGGTCGCGAATTCAGATCTTGCTAAGGCCGGTAAATTTTCAAGCTTTCTATATCTAGTAGCTACCAGAATTGGCAACGGGTACTTCTAATAGCTCAAAAATAATTCACTACACTATGAATAGAAGTTCAAAAATTCCAGGAAAGTGAAGGAGTTCCACGTCAGATCGTTGGCGCTTAGAGGCCCTGTAACGTATGTGTGACCGTGTGAGGCTATGAGCTTCTTGCCATCAGTTACCCCATGTAAAAATGGACTTCGCTTGATACTTAAGAAGCTTATTAGGGAAGTCAATTCTGTTTGACAATGACTACTTAATTAATCAATACCTCTGTGTAATCAACAAGGTTAGATTAGAGGGGAGGTTGCAAACTGTACATTTGAAACTATCTCCTAAATGATGATACGATTTGTAATTTGGGTGAATGAGATCGTTCACTGGAGACGTTTCTTTTAACCACTCGAAGGTCTTCATCATAGATAATCGGTAAGTGATGCAAAAATTACAACACTGCGCTCATTTGGTCGATAACCTTTTTCCAAGTCCACCTTGGTCAAGTCAATCGAATCTAGACAATTACATGCACGAGCCAATTACATGCGAGCCCTTCTACAAAACTTATTACTAAAAGTTGTGGCATAGAGGTAGTAGTCTTCCGCCTCACGCAACTCAAATATAAGGACACGCGAACGGCCTACCAACTTCATCAGGAAAATATATTCTGGATTGATTCTTATAAAAATACATCTGAGTAGCGACTTGCCAGCAGAATACCGCTTCGACTTTCCCGCGAGCCGTGGGTTAGATCAGGGAAGAAGCGTCGCTGCAAGCGCCTCAAAATCTAATCCCTACGGTAAAGCCTACAAAAATATTACTGCAGATCTTTCGACAATAGCTGGTGTACGCGTCGCAGTCAGCACCAGCAATGCCTCGACTATAATAATGCAGTTGTGTAGCTACCTGTCCAGGATATTTGAACTTCAAAACGCAACACAAAATTGAACAGTCTTTTGGAGCGAACAAATCCTTAAGAACACTGATGATACCATATACTTTCTTTCATCAACAGAATCGCTCTCCCCACTTAACGGTAACTGCCTAATAGAAATGCAGAATCTGCTGCCCATTTTAGACTGTTGCACATGGTGCCCCATACCCCAAAAAAAGTAAGTAGCATCTGCTCACAGCAAGAATACAGCACTAAACGTTACCTACGCTACACCGTAAACAGTATCAGGTAACATGATAGCTTAACCTAGTGTAGCCAGCACAGCCTAATTGATGTGTAATGAGATGGTCTCAGCGCTTCGACAACGCACTGTGTCACAACGCACTCGGTCACCTAATCTTCGTTGAGCCAGTTACAGAGCGGTGAAGTGATGGTCAACTAAACAGCGATCCACTTCCTTCAATTGGTTCTAGTTGCTTAACCCTAGCTCCTCCCGCACCTCGGATTGATGGCAACGTGAGCGGTCTTTGTCAGAATTTAGCAAGCATAAGCTACAATCAATGTTGGGTTAGGCTATAATACAGCTATACAAGGCATGTGAAACAGCCTTTGAGAAATGTCATCTCCGTGATGAAAAAAGTTTCTTCAACAGATAGCATGTGAAATATTGACCAATAAGCAACTCATGCTCATAAACCAAGACAGTACTTTGCTTGTTTTAGATATTTTACAGGCTTGGTTGAATGGTCTCGTCAACGTTATAGAAAAATGAACACGACTTCTTGGACGACACCACATATAGCTAGCAAAGTTAGACACCTAAGCCAAATAAAGTCCAGCTAGCTACGCGAGGTAGCTATGGTCATTTTATATCATTACTATTCGAGTGGGTAGCTACCTTACTTACATAATGGCTAACATCAAGTGATATACTCTAAGGTAGGCAAAAGAATAGGTTTAAGCGCAAACGATTGATTGCCTAAAAAATTAGAAATGCATTCAAAAGCTATGTGAATAGTTAACGTAGCTACCAATGTTGGATGCCTCAAGCTTCGGGATATCGATATTTGAAGTAGCTATCGATATTCGGCTATATCGACAGTTGGCGCAGTTGATACTTGGAAAATATATATCTTTTTACAGATGTTCCAATTTGTGGAAAATTCTGTTCGTTCCGAAGGTGCGATTCATTTTAAGTTTAGACTGAACTCAAAAAGTTTCAGAGAGTTGATGCGAAAAACACCCTAAATACGGGGACTAAAACTGCCACGTCATTGTACATTCTCTCGTACTTTAGTTGTCAGCAGTAAGTCCGCTACACTCTCTAGCCGTGAACACGTTACCGCTTTCAAACCTCTTGCTCTCCTTAATATAAATGGTTACAAATATGAAGAATGTTATTCAACATTTCCTAATAGCAATTGGCGATCAGCTCGTATTAATACAAGCAGAGCTAAGGAACATAATTCCATCATATTTCGCTATAATACAAACACGACTCCACCTGTACTTATGTTCGCTATCGCACAGCTCTAAGCTTGCTGATCAAGTGCCGGTACTCGCTACTCCATAACTAATTCTGCTTGCCAACGCACAGAAGAGAAATCACTACAAATTCTGAACTATCTAACAAATGTTGCTAGATAATTCTGAACTATCTAACAAATGTTGCTAGATAATTCTGAACTATCTAACAAATGTTGCTAGATAATTCTGAACTATCTAACAAATGTTACTAGATAATTCTGAACTATCTAACAAATGTTGCTAGATAATTCTGAACTATCCAACAAATGTTACTAGATAATTCTGAACTATCTAAAAAGTGTTACTAGATAATTCTGAAATATCTAACAAATGTTACTAGATAATTCTGAACTATCTAATAAATGTTACTAGATAATTCTGAAATATCTAACAAATGTTGCTAGATAAATCTGAACTATCTAACAAATGTTGCTAGATAATTCTGAACTATCTAACAAATGTTGCTAGGTAATTCTGAACTATCAAACAAATGTTGCTAGATAATACTGAACTGTCTTAACATTGATGTTGATAGATAATTCTGAACTATCTAACAAATGTTGATAGATAATTCTGAACTAAATAACAAAAGTTGCTAGATAATTCTGAACCATCTAACACTCACTAATGTTGCTTGATAATTCTGAACTATCTAACAAATATTGCTAGATAATTCTGAACTATCCAACAGATGTTGCTAGACAGCTGTAGCTAGCCCCGTGTTCTTTTGGAAGGTAGAATGAGGCAGGAAATGAATTTAGCTAGCCACACCTATAAAATAATTTGGAGGAGATGCAAAGTAAACGATACGCTCTGCTGAAACACAGCCGTTCTCAATAAGGTGAGGTGCAATCGAGCAGCATGTAGGTACGTCATGAGAAACACGAAGCTAATTCTAATAGTTAGATCAAGATCTTCTCAGTAGCTGCTGAAAGAGCTACGGGAATGGAGCTAAGCAGAGGCCTTAGGCATATATTCTTAAACATAGATTAGATTAGAGTGCCAAGACTTTCTAGTGCAGTGGAGTCAATGTTCTCCTGGCACCGGCCGTCCTCTTATACAAAGCTAAACCAGTGATTGCAATTGAGCAAATTTCATTAGAGATTCAAAACATGAACATACTACTTTCCTCTTAAAAATATAATTTTGTTCCCCTAAATAATTATATCAACGTTCTCCAATAGGTGCGATTGAAATGACGTCACCAAGCCTTGGGAACCTGTCGTTGGGGGTACAAATTTGTCTCGAGCTGTGATGCAGCATAGCATACCGTGGGACCTAGCGTGCACCAGCTCCAATGACATACAGTTGTAGCTTCTATCCTCGCCACTAGCAGCTCGCCACTTCTATCCTCCACGGTAACTTACGCTGTATCAAGACACCACCTAAACAATTAATTGCCCCCCCCCCCGCAGCAGCACAGAGAGTCGAACAGAAAGTATCACGTCAACAAGCTTCATCAGTTCATTACCAAGTCATACCAGTGCAGCTGCCATCAGTAAGAGTTTCCTAACTATGTTTCCGAGCCAGCAAACGCACGCAGTCAAAACATAGGTGCATTTGGGATTACGTTAATGAGCCTGGACCAACTGCTGCTTGGGGGTAAAAGCTGCTTTCTAGTCTAGGTATGGAAGCTGCCTTCATTTGGAAAAGAAATTGTTCATCTCGAACTGGCCTACACAACGCCAACCTAACACATATAGCGCCCTATGAACGGTGAACTGGGGTGGCCGAGTGTACACATAACAGGATTCAAGCTAAGTTCCTCCGATCTCATTATTTTCTAGCGTCAAGAAGTAGATCTGTCAAGCATTAACCTATTATTCCGTCACAACATTCACGATGTCACACAGCGTGGGGGCAAAGAATTATCCGTGAAACAGGCCAGCATAACGCGGGCCCCAGCATGCACCACCTGCCAGTGTGCGTAGTAAAGAACTCGCACCATCTGATCAAGAAATGGTATATATACTTATTTCATAATCTTGTCATTGTTGGGTATCTTCGACTGTAGCCTGTTTCCCAACTAGAGGAGAAAATTAATGTTCTATGCAAATGATGTACGATTTAATTGTTGTGACCGAGAACTCGAGCGCGGTATCACCATCTTCCTGGCGTCGAACACAATGTAATGTATGAACGAGTGGCCTGATATTACAGGCATTCCCCAAAAAGAAGTATTCACAAAAATAATTCACGTCAAGCAATACAATTTGAAACACCTTCAAGTGGAAGAGCTACTCAAGAAATAGCTAGATAGGCTTTAAGCAGTTCTTGTTCGATGCAGCTCGTTGGGAGATATAAACCAGTATCCAAGTAAGCTACCCAAGTACCTATGCAGGAAGCTGAAGCTCCGTAAGTACCTATCCAGGAAGCTGAGGTTATCAGCGCAAATAATAACATTGCTTTTTCTTCTCAACTTTTTACTCTCCTGGTAACTACGTAGCCAACTATGTTGGGTTCACAGGTAACGTGTTTTAAACGATTTCCTCGAGTAATTAGAAGATATGTAGGTATCTACTTGCAGTTTACTCTCACAGTTCGCATGAAAAAAAGGCTTCCTCAACAATATCAGGTAATCAACTCTTATGTCCCGAAAACTAACTATATTATCAATTGATTCACCGGGCAGGCAACGGCAGCCTGCAACAGCAGGCTAACAGCTCTTAACAACGGGAGCCAGTTATTCCACATCAAACTAATTCCGACCACTCTATCAATAGTGTATCCAAACAATTAAACACAAATAATAGATCTTAACAATTACACTCCACTCCATCAACAAAACAAAAGTTACTAACAGATAAGTGTGATAATGATCCAGACTGGTTACTCCGCCTTACGGACTGACAACACCACCTCATGGGCTGGCAAGCACACTCCGGGACTGACAAGCACCCTCCGAGACTGACAGCCATAATGGTCAGCTGACAACAACACTCATGAACTGTCAATCTCTCATGTTGACTCTCACAACTACCTTCGTGCTTGCCCATCATTGGCAAGGAACCTCAGGTACTTGCAACTACCCTCGTGAGTTGCCAATCGTCATCGATGACTGGCGACAGCACTCACTATTTGTTGTTTGTTTCCAGCCTCTCTATGGACGACTTCATGATGGCGATATTGGAGTCGATCTTGGAGAGGAAATCGCAGGGCCGCGTGTCGGAGTAGTCAAGGGAGGGAGCAGGAGAAGCGGGCGAGGCAGGGCCGGGGGAACGGCTGTGGGAGCCAGCCAGAGATAAAGAGGTAGGGGGCGAGACTCCCCCACTACTGCTGTCACTGCCACCCACTTCTGATCTGACACCGTCTGGAGTGTCCACTCTGAGGGAGAATTAAACTGTTAAAAGTCAATCGTAGAAATCGTGATACGTTCAATAGGTAGTAGCTGGTTAACTACTGAAGGAAATTCAATAACTTAGTAGATTTCTGCAGGAAGGGCGTCATGAGCCACACCAGGTGGATGGGGGTTGCCGCAGGTCACACCAGGGGGATGTCGATGGCCACAAGCCTCACCTGGTGGCAGTGGGGGTGGGAGGACAGGAGGTAGCGTGGGCGTCGTGCACGGCTTTGGTGACAGGAACCTCAAGGTAGTCGTGCAGGAACATGGCCTCGCAGGACCACAGCTTGTTGTACTGCTTCACGCACTCCATCTGTAACAGACACGGTCGTCAGACAAACGGGCGAGGGACAACAACCTTCCTGCAATGTCTCAAATTTGTTGATTACGTGGGAAGCAACAAAATTCCATAATCATTCCAATTAGCCAATTAAGCAGGGGCCAACAAGATTTACTCATCGTCTCTAACTCTCTAACTAGCTCGCTAGTTACATTGAAGCCAACAAGATTTACTCATCGTCTCTAACTCTCTAACTAGCTCGCTAGTTACATTGAAGCCAACAAGATTTGCTCGTCGTCTCTAACTCTCTAACTAGCTCGCTAGTTACATTGAAGCCAACAAGATTTGCTCGTCGTCTCTAACTCTCTAACTAGCTCGCTAGTTACATTGAAGCCAACAAGATTTGCTCGTCGTCTCTAACTAGCTCGCTAGTTACATTGAAGCCAACAAGATTTGCTCGTCGTCTCTAACTCTCTAACTAGCTCGCTAGTTATATTGAAGACAACAAGATTTGCTCGTCGTCTCTAATTATCTAACTAGCTCGCTAGTTACATTGAAGACAACAAGATTTGCTCGTCGTCTCTAATTATCAAACTAGCTCGCTAGTTACATTGAAGCCAATAAGATTTGCTCGTCCTCTCTAACTAGCTCGCTAGTTACATTAAAGTCAACAAGATTTACTCATCGTCTCTAACTCTCTAACTAGCTCGCGAGTTACGTTGAAGCCAACAAGATTTGCTCATCGTCTCTAACTAGCTCATTAATTTGCAACCCACAGGATTTACATACGTCTCTAGGGCGCCAAAGAGCTAAGTTGTTTGAGTGGGTGTATGAGAGTAGCGTAAATTGCGGCTTGCCGTCGCCGCCTTCCTGGAGATCGGCATCGTGTCTGTGGCCGTCTCCAACTAGCTCATTAAGTTGAGGCCAACAAAACTAACTGAATAAATATCCGTGCGTTGGGAAGGTCTGTAGCGCTACAATAGTAGGGATAAAGATTAGTTTGGCGCTCTTGCTAGGAATAAAATTATGTACCTCTATAAACGAGACAAAAAAACTGACATAAATAGTAAGGGCGAGTGTAACGCGGGAAAAAAACGCTGATATACTGTAGATATGAGAACGTTGATATACTGCAGTTATAAAACGTTGGCATACTGGTAGCTATAAAAACGCGGATATACTGTAGCTATAAAAACGTCGATATACTGTAGCTATAAAAGCGTTGATATACTGTAGCTATAAAAACGTTGATATACTGTAGCTATAAAAACGTTGATATACTGTAGCTATAAAAACGTAGATACAATGTAGCTATAAAAACGTTGATACAATGTAGCTATAAAAGTGTTGATATACTGAAGCTATAAAAACGCTGATATACTGTAGCTATAAAAACGGCGATATACTGTACCTATAAAAACGCTGATATAGTGTAGCTATAAAAACGTTGACATACTGTGGCTATAAAAACGTTGATATACTGTAGCTATAAAAACGTTGATATACTGTAGCTATAAACGGCATAGAGGGACTGAAAGTTTGAGAACCATTACACGATTGATTCTTGCGATATCACCTCTTCAAGCCGACGGCTTGTGACATCATAAACGATTCTTTCTAATATTTCATAAAAAAAAATTATGACGTCACAAAACGTCAGTTTTAGGAGATGAAGCAGTTCAAGAAGCTTCCTCACCTCAAAAATTACAGAGGTAAAAGGAATGGATTATTACGACAGATTGAATACTTTGATGACAAAACTCAATCCAAAGATATTTTAAAAGATAAACGTTTGGAAATGCGTGTAAGGCTACACAGTCGATGAAAACGAAAAAATTGTAACGAAAAGTGACAATGAAAAATACGGCAAGGGTTGTCAGAATGTGCTATTTCAAAATGCCAAAACGGACGGGCAATGATAAGATATAACCGTAGAATTCAACAGTTTCACATGCCGAGCACCTCAGCTATTCAATCGAATGCCACTGGAAATATGTTAAATGAAACGTGTGCCGCAATTATCAGCCACAGCAAACATCATGAGGTTCAAACACCGATTGGACAAGTATATACCTCAGCTGTGTTACTGATATAATAAAGACGCTCAAGCACGTGGAGACAACTCTCTACTCCACCACATCGCCGAGCCAGGAACGGACTGGCGAATATGGTAGCAACATGCAAATGCTGATGCCACAGCACGAGTGGAGCTGTGGGTCAGATAGCAGCTACGCTGCAACCAGCTTATTCAAGCTGAGTCCCTCCAAGTATGCAAGTAAGATATCTGGAAAACAGTTTGTACAATCTTCCTCAAATTTCTAGCGCCTCTCTATGTTGCTTAGCTATATCTGTATATACATTACATAAATAAATACAGGACACTGGACCCATGTTTATGCTAGCCTCTCTATATGTCTACATATTGATCCATACATTCCTGAACAACAGGCTGCCTGCGTGTGTTACGACCTACCGCTTTTACGCTTCCTTTATTCCCTAGACTGCACATCTTCTAGAAAGACATGTAATAATATGTACACCTTCAGTGTTGGCTAGCAACCATGTTTAGATTACTTGATGGTGGGTGTGTTCTGTATACTTTTCAACACTCTCAAAGGGGTTTCTTGTAACGAGCCGCCGATTCCCTGAGAATGAGGCTTCATTGCCCTGAAGCCGAGTCGCCCCCAACTCCCAATTGCACTGGCATATCAACAGTTAACAGTGAGCATTCCAACGTGTGGTATCGATAGAGCCATGTGATTTGATTTGGGCCTCATTTCCACCAGAGCCTCAACGTGAGTCATAATAGGCTCCCCCGTAGGGCGCGACCGTCGTTGATTCAGGTAAGTCCGCACGGCCTCGCGTGCGAAAAGATTAGTTTTGTCAAGATGAAGTCCGTACATATTTCAATTGTGGCATATTCGCGTACAAGCGCGTACGAGAGAGTAAAGAGTTAATGCATATCTTCGTAAAATGTGTTGTAGTTTCTGTGCATAATGAGGTGGAGGGACCACCTCATTTGCACTGGTGTTAGAGGTTTAGACAGCTTCGAATAGTCCGGTGTTTTTTCCAAAAGCGAAAAGCTCTTTCTTTTACGGTAGGTTGGGTTCGTGAGTAGGCTTTGTAGGTTGCACGGTGGATCTAGGAACGCTCGTCGGGCTGCCGCGAGTGCGTTGCAATCCATCAGTAAGTGTTTCAACACAATGATAGCCACTTGGTGGCAACAGGGGCAAGGTGGCGCGTTTGGTCCTATGTTGACATCCATCATATGGTTGAGAGTTATCCACGTGTGTCCCGTGCACAAGCGGTTGATGAACACTAGGGCTTTTCTGTTGGTGAACTTTGTTTCCCATTCTCCGACTGAGGGTTTGACTGAAAGCATTTTTTGTCCACTCTGCTGCCTCATTTCATCCCATCGGGATGTTATATGGGAGTTGATGATAGGGAACCAGTCCCGGTAAAGTATTGCAAAAAATTGTTCTTGGTGAGTAGATGCCAGTTTAGCAAGCGAGTCCGCAAGTTCGTTTCCTCTTATTCCCGCGTGCCCGGGGATCCAGAAGAATTCCACCGCCTGACCCGTCAGGCCATGTGATTATCCCTGACCCCCTCTGAGGGCTGAACTTATCAAAAAGATATTCAAGAAATGCAATTTTCTCTAACAACAACATTACTTGTGCGCCAATAAGGCAAAAGGACAAAAAGAACCCGTCCCTGAGAAGGGAACAAACTGCAGAGCTAGCTGCCCCCTCCTTGAAGAGTTCTCTGCTCTAATATAAAGCAAATGCACGCCCGTTTGAGAGTTTTTGGGCATTCGGGGCTGGCTTGTGAATTTTGACCTCACAATAGTATTGAAAACGAGGCCGAAGGAGGTAAGCATCATAGGATGCTCGATGTCTGTGAAATTGGATATTGTAATGCTGTGCTAGATCCTTACAGCACTGATACATTGGGTATTGTTTCCAGTGTTTATGTATGTTGGTTTGCGTCTTCCCACGGAGAGTAGATTTATTGTTCCCCATTAGAGATAATTTATCAATACACAATTGTTTCAGTGCTTTCAATAATTAATCATCATGTTCATTTGAGATATACCAGCCTAATGTAATAGTCACACTAAAAATTATCAACTTATTTGATATTGTTACGCTCTTGAATTTAATAATATCAAACAAAAAGTGTATCATCTACTAGCCTTTACTACCATTACCCATAATTGCCAACTAATACCTTAATAAAACCCTTAACACAAGAACACCTCATGATCATGATAATTAGACGTTCATCAGAGATGCCTATTATGAAATCCGGACCTCCAAACACATTCAACATCAGGATACTGGATTAGGTTCAAGAAAAACGTTTTACCGATGTTTAAACAGAATGCGACAGAAAAAAATATGATTCTTGAAATTTTCTGCGATCTAACTAAACACCAAACGAGTCGGAGACAAAATTTCCATCCAAAAATTATAACATAATTAGATGAGGTAGGTAATTAGGCCAACCTAATTAACCTACATAAAATTAGGGCTCATCTTACAAAACCGTTACCCGAAATTATGATGCAACTTATTATTACATTAGGCAGCAGCGCAGAGAAAAAAAAGAGGCAACTTAAATCTCGATCCGTGCGTTCGGCACAGGCAGTGGGCGCACGCTGTCGCATGTTGATGGTTGCTGTATCACGACTACAAAGCAATTCATTACCCCGCGCAGCAGCTGATTCAGGCTCAGTGACGCCATCTAGAATACACCTTTAGAGACAAATTGGCCATTTAACAAGATGATAATGTTTTTTTGACACCAAACGTTACATTAGCAGCTAGTGAGGCAGAAAATCATCGATGAGTCATCGTCCGTCACAGCATGCTCAGGTCACTGAAATTTATAGAGATGTCACAGAAGTGCACCATTTAAGGAGACAGTGGTCCTCCGGGATGGAGGAATTTATCGGTAGGTAAGATGAGGTATGATCATTTCACAACAGATCAAATTTCAGCTAAGAGATTGGTCTCTCGCAGGAAACTGAATTGCCTCTGAGGGAACTCAGTAAGCATTAGGCGGAGTGTATTAAAAGGATCCAGGGAACAGCTCCTGGGGAAGTGGGCGAGTCAACATTCCGTCCAAATTGGGCCCTCTGCTAAAACATGGGCTATTGTTAGAGGAACGAAAGAGTCCATGCAGCATGAGGTTAACGACGCCTCCACTAGGCGACTGCGCGTTAATGCACAAGCCAAGTCTCATCGGCATAGAATTATCTCAGCCCGAGATCAGCTCCTCGAAGAGGTGTCTTTGATAGTGCGCAATTGATGTCTCACAGGAACATCAGACTACTTCAAGTTTTATTTATTTTGCACAGCTCTTTGAATTGCCGTGTAGAAATCTCTAAATAGAAGTGGACGCTCTTCTGCTGGGTGAGGGGCCATTGCAGCTCTTCGCGCCGCTTCGTCCGCCTGTTCATTGCCTTCAACCACACAGTGGGCAGGAACTGAGCACAAGAGAATGTTGTTTCTGGAGGATAATCGTAAAAGCCAGCGCAAGATTACAGAAGCTGCTGCACGTGGTACATCCAGTTCAGTTTCTGGTTTAATATTAATCCTAGAAAGCGGACTGTAGGTAAGAAAGGGATCATTTCCCCACAGAGTCTGAGGTCGAGTTCCGTGTATGTGCGGGACCGATGAGATGAAGTGCTCATGTTCTGCTTTGAGAGATTGTAAAGCCTTAAATTTCTGTCCAAGCAACAACCTGAGCATATATTTTTCTATGGAGCCCGAAGGCTCCGGGAAGATGCCCCCATCATTTATTTCCTAAGGGCTCCAGAGAAAGGGAGACCGCCAGGAGTCTTCCTATCTCTGAGGGGCCGTAGGATGGGCTCGCTAGAGGTTGTGGCATCCAACTATACTACTTCCACCTCCAGCCCTGCTGGAGTAACAGCCTACTCCTCTACCTCAACAAAGATCCAATCAATACCCCCTCGAGTTGATAGGCTTACAAGCTAATTGTACACTTAAAGCGTTGCCACGTTGCACAGCCAGTCCCAGCCTCTGCATCAGCCAGAACGTTTCGCGAGGGTTCCCAGAGGAAGCAGACAACCGCCGGCCGATGTCGTGGATCAGAAAGCAGCTGGACTCCCCAATTACGCCGGTTGTATCGATAGCGATGGGCTCAAAAAGATAGCGGTCACAAAGAGATTGATACGTTTTCCTTTTTTATCTACCGCGTGGCAGCTCTGCCTGCCTCTGAACGTGCTAGGGAGGTGACTCCTCACAAAGGTGTCTACTCAAGTGCAGTGCCAGCAAAGATTTTTCCCTCTAGAGGAGGGAAAGACTGTAACGTCATCAGTTCGCTTACCGTTGCCTCGATCGGTACCAGGCTCACGGTTCGTACCGATACCATCGTACAATAATGCCATTAAAAGCCAAATGTCTGATGACGACCCCCGCTGTAAAGGCGCGAGAGAGCGTGAGTGTCAGATTCGTCCATGCGCTGTCCGCAGTGGCAGAGCTGTGGACTCGTCCATGCGCTGTCCGCAGTAGCAGAGCTGTGGATTCGTCCATGCGCTGTCCGTAGTGGCAGAGCTGTGGACTCGTCCATGCGCTGTCCGCAGTGGCAGAGCTGTGGACTCGTCCATGCGCTGTCCGTAGTGGCAGAGCTGTGGACTCGTCCATGCGCTGTCCGCAGTGGCAGAGCTGTGGACTCGTCCATGCGCTGTCCGCAGTGGCAGAGCTGTGGACTCATCCATGCGCTGTCCGCAGTGGCAGAGCTGTGGACTC
>SDVV010007650.1:0-17657 GCA_016164225.1 Gammarus roeselii | reverse complement strand
ATAAACACCGAAATCTTGTCTCAGTTTTTTTGATATGTTATTATCTAAATTTTTAAATACCGCTTTTCCAAAGGATTAGTCAATGACATGAATACATTGATATAAGTATTTCAGGATTTGAAGTTTATTCAGGTTTAATGGCATGTTGACAAAATTAAATCAATGTCAGAATATACAGATGATGCACATCAAGTTTTGGTCAGCGTGACCTGTTCTGCTGACAACATTTGTTACGTATATTTGTTACGTATATTTGTTACGTATATGTATGTAATATCAACTCATAACTAAGGTTGAGGAGTAAGCTTACCTCTACATCCTGCCAACCGAATAACAATGTTGGAAGTAAATATCTATTCTCCATTTTTGAATGTGTCGAGACATAAAAGTATGACGTTGGACCATTAATATCAAGGAAAATAAGCACAGCAGGTATGGTCCCCGACATTTACTTTATCATGATAATTTAGTGTTTCAACTGACATTTAATAAAAAAATTGTGGGTAGAAAATGTCCGACATGGGGTTGTCCATTACATTACTCTAACATTGTTGGGCACACGATGACACCGATTTGAATTTAACTGAATAGTTAGCATGACATGTTACATAAGCATAGGAAAAAAAGATTTAAATGAGTCACAATAGAAGGGTATAGTAAATGAACGGATTTCTACATGAAAACGATAATTAGAGATTTTAACATATGAAATGAGAAAGAATACAATGAAAGTATCTATAAAATAAAACTGATGAACCACAAATAGTTGACTGGGTAAATTGCTTAGCGGAAATAGATTACAATTTAAGAATTTCTTCACGTACAAGTTCAAAGAGGTATAATTTTACTATACGTTTGAAGGTAGCAATGCTACTACTCGTCCTCGTATCTATGACAATCGAGTTCAAAGTTTTTAGCAGCGCTCAATTTCAAAAATAGTTGGGACTGTGAAGACGAGTTACGGGAAATTTTCAAATTCGTATTGTTACGAAGATCATACATAGGATTATTTGTAATGAAAAATCGTTATCAATGTAAGTTAATTGATTCAAAGCTTTATAGACAAACACCACAGCGTAAAAGTTAATAATGGGAAACTGGGAGAGAATATTTCCTTGCCATGGAGGTGCAACGTGAGGTAATGTCTGCATGCTAGCATGTGATAGTGTTCTGATGACACGCTTTTGACTAAGAGCGATAGGTCTTAGTTTTTGTTTTGTAGGTAGAAGCAAACACGCTAGAAATCGATTAAAAAGGCAATAGTACAAAAGTCTTTTCGCAGGAGTCGTGAGACAATTTATATTTTTGTAAAGGATGCCACACGATTTGGATCATTTCCAGGCCACAAATGAGACGTGATCTTTCCAGTTAAGTCTCTGATCTACTACTGCACCGAGAAACATTGCTTTTGCTATATTTGCAACCGGTTGACCGTTTAATTCGACTCGTGTGTCAGGACTAGGTATTCGTGACCTGTTTCGCTTCAAAGACGAAGCATCTTCAGTTTACTGAAATATTGACAAAACTATAGCACCAGTTGGACCAATGAGTTAGGAAGGATGTTTGATTCATATAAATATGATGAGTCAAAAATAAGTAGGCCATACAAGTGAACATTAATACATGAAGAATCGACGTGGTACTAGGTATTACTTCATAAGACGAGACATGGAACAAATAATGAATTCGAGTAAAGAAGAAGCAAGAGAAGTAAAATCGCATTAGCCCCCACGATCAGAGCATGGGACAAGGGCGGGAACATTTCAAGAACATAGACACATACATACAAGGTTATTTGAATGCTGATCTGGTTGGCTTGCATTTGGTTGTGCGTCTCGCAGCACTGCTTGTTCGCTGTATGGTCGGGACTGGTACAGTTCGAGCCAACAGAGTAACTAGATTGAACGTGAAGTTTTCTGGACAACCCCAAAGACGATCGGTGAGCTCACCACCCTGAGGACGATTTCTAAGTCTCCTGGCAATAGTGGTTAATATCCCAAGGGGGTTCTTTCGATTAGCACAACGGTGGCCTTTTGAATCCTCATCCGAGGCTCCTTCAGAGCTTCAGAGCAGCAGTCACACGAGCGGATCTGCACCTCATGTTACTGCTCATGCGTGTACCAACCACGCTCTATGAGAAAATTTGACTCGTCGGTCAAACATTCTACTTATTGGAAAGCAAGTCCTTAATAAACTACAGTTTTCCAGTTCAATTTATGATGATCCTGCATTATAGTTTCCTAGAGGCAAGGATATCGTACTTGACATAATAAAGCCAGACGTTTGATCGTTGTTCACTATATTATGACTTCGCAATAGAATCCCGGATTAAAATTGTCGTTTCGTCACACTTGCCCGCTGAATTGTTGTCTTTGTTCTAAGACAAAGTATGGGGTCCATCCGAATCATCCAAGCAGTAAAGACTACATGGACAGACCGAAACACAGTCATCGAAATTATACGAGCGAGGGGTTAGAGCCTCTCAGATGAGGGATCTACCCTTCCAACAAGGATCTTAACCCCAAATCCGAGTAGCCAAGGAGTGTGCTAACCTCATTGCTATTGGAATGGTACAAGGACAGCCACTTGCGAAAGTTGTCCTCCGGTCTATTTGCAAGGTTGAAATGAAGAGTGAAATGAAAGCTCCTTTGGTTTGATGGGACTACCACTGCCCGGATATCCGCCCTCCGTACATGATGCTGAGTTTGGTTGCAGATGAAGATGTTAATCGTACTCTCATGTCTTATTGAATTTTGGACACCATTTAATTAACGCTTAAGGCAACCGCAGCGATGTTGATCCGGAGAACTCCTATACCAAGCCTCCTCCCCCGTATAATTCCTCCATATCTCCATCAGCAGTCTTCGAAACTGGTGTTGGATTATTCCTTCATCAACTTCTGACACAGTGAGTCTGTGGACCAGTTTAATACAAGTCCTCCCAACTTTGTCAGGTACTGCGGAACAAACATCACAGCGACTCAGACCTTCCATAGTGTGGGACGGTTTATGGTCCTCACTTTCAGCACCCGAGCACTTGCTGGCAACACCAACACCGGTTACAGCGCAACTGTTGAGTTCGTTCCTGTGACAACAGGCACCTGGTGAGGGTTGCGGTTACCTCTTTAAAGATAGTAAAAATCTATGGCAATGAAATTGTGCGTAGTCATTTTAGATAAGGTTATCAGTTGAGAGTGTAAATGTAGATGTGAATTTGGATGGATATATTTATTCCATTTGAACAATTTGTCTATTATAAGGTATTTTTCGTTTATTTCTGAGGGCTATAATACATGTGAAAATAAACGAATTCCAAAAGTCATATAATGATTTGATACTTTTTATATCAATACAACCTGCAGCGCCGTTGTATGAATATTTTAAAGATCAATCATAATCTTCACGTTAACTCGGTATGTATTTACACCTGCTCTGGTAAAATTATATCTTCTCGCATGGAGGTATTTCCTAGCGGCTCGGGATGTAGTTAACTCTGAAATGTAATTTCTCACAATAACCAGATACCGGAAAACTTTACGGTGGCTCGTCAAGTACCGTCGTGTCATTGATGGACATGACGGTGGCTCGTCAAGCACCGCCGCGTCATTGATGGACATGACCATGACTCGTCAAGTACCGCCGTGTCCTTGATGGACATGACGGTGGCTCGTCGAGTACCGCCGTGTCCTTGATGGATATGACGGTGGCTCGTCAAGTACCGCCGTGTCCTTGATGGATATGACGGTGGCTCGTCAAGTACCGCCGTGTCATTGATGGACATGACGGTGGCTCGTCAAGTACCGCCGTGTCATTGCCTAACAGGATCTCTCCATCTCAACCTCGGATTGAGACAAGTTCATCTGCCAGTAACTACATTTGCTGCAGATGAATATCTACTCTGCTGAAACATCCAATGTATCAGGTGCATCGATAACTCAGTATTTACATATCAACAAATCTTAGCATCGACCCCTACGATCCAATCTAAAGTTACCATCGATTAATGTAAAGTATATTAGGCGCAAACATCATGACGCATAGCTCATGTTGTTTGCGCCTCAAGGAGGCTTCTTTATCATAATTCGTTTCATGACCCTCAGCATCAGCGAGGAAAACAAGGATAGGCGGACGTCTCAAAGAGGATTCGTTAGCATAATTCGTCTCGTGACCCTCAAAATCAGCAAAGAAACGATGCTATAGGGGCGTCTCAGTTTGTGAGGTATCTACACTCACTAAAGTTGCAAAGACATTAACTAAACTATTGCACCCCAAAATGTAATTAGTCAGTTCGTGGGACCAAAACCATCAAGTTAATGGGTCATATTATTTGTTTCTTTTTATTTGTTACCACTGCGCAGGAGTGTTGTCATCTGATCCTAGGTATAAATAACTTTGTTAGGTACAAAGTTTGGTCTCTGGTAGAATGCACCCACTGTATCCTGATGGCTGTTGGAGAGGCCCGACTTGGGATTGATTGGCTTGTTGCAGATAGATGAACTTCAAAGTCTCTAATTGTTGCATATTTTTTATCGTCTCAATAGCACACCTACAACAACAGCCACGACAGAATCAACGTCATCACCCACGAAAGAATTCACGACAGAATCCACGAAAGAATTCACGACAGAATCCACGACGCCACCCACGACAACATCCACGACACCACCGTCAACGACAAAATCCAACACAGAATCCCATACAACACCCACGACAAAATCCACGACATAATCTACGACATCACTCGCGACAGAATCCACGACAACCCCCACGAAAGTATGCGCCACAGAATCCACGACAACACCCACGACATAATGCGCGACAACATCCAGGATAACACCTTCCACGACATAATCTACGATAACACCCATGACGGAATCCACGACAACACCCATGACAGAATCCACGACAACATCCACGAAACATCCAGGACAACATCCATGACAACACCATCCACGACAGAATCCACGACAACAACCACGACAGAATTCACGATAGAATCCACGTCAACAACCATGACAGAGTCTACGACAACACCCACGATAAAATCTACAACAACACCCACGACAGGATCCACAACAACACCCACGAAAGAATCCACGACACCACCGATGACAGAATCTACGACAACACCAACGACAGAATCCACGACAATACCCACGACAGAATCGGCGACAACACCCACGACAACATCCACGGCAACACCATCTACGACAGAATCCCCGACAGAATCCGCGACAATACCCACGACCAAATCCACGGCAACACCATCCGCGACAGAATCCACGACAGAATCCTCGACAACACCTACGGCAGAATCCACGACATCACCCACGACAATACCATCACCGACAAAATCCACGACAACGACCACGACAGAATCCACGACAATAACTGCGACAGAATCCACAACAACAATCACGACAGAATCTACAAAAACACCTACGGCAACATCTACGACAACACCCTTGACAGAATCTACGACAACACCCACGACAGCATCTACGACAACAACCTCGATAAAATCCACGACAACACCCACCACAGAATCCACGGCAACACCCACGATAACATCCAGGACAACACCTTCCACGACAGAATCAACGAAAACACACACGACGGAATCCTCGACAACACCCACCGCAGAATCCACATCAACATCCATGGCAACATCCAGGACACCATCCACTACAACACCATCTACAACAAAATCCACGTCATAATCCACGACAACACCCACGACAACACTCACGACAACACCCACGACAACAAACCTACGACAACATCATCCACGACAGAATCCACGTCAACAACCACAACAGAACTTACGACAACACCCACCACAAAATCTACAACAACACCCACGATAGAATCCACAACAACACTCACGACAGAATCCAAGACAACACCCACGACAGAATCCGCGATAACACCCACGACAACAACCACAATAACGCCTTCCACGACAGAATTCCCTACAAAATCCACGACAATACCCACGACAGAGTCCACAAAAGAATCCATGACTACAACCACGATAAAATTCACGACAACACCCACGACAACATCTACGATAACACCATTCACGACAAAATCCACGACAGAATCCACGATAATCACCACGGCAGAATCCACGACAACCACCACGGCAGAATCCACGACAACTTTACGACAACACCATCACCGACAAAATCCACGACAACGACCACGACAGAATCCACGACAACAACTACGACAACCATGTGAGTCAACTAATTGAGTCAATCAATCGCTAAGCAATTTTTTGAGTGTAATTCAAATATTGAAAATGACCATGTCCTTCGCAAAAACAAGCGAACAGCAGTCAATCAGCCCAAGTACTGGAAATGAGAATTGCAGCGTCTTCACTAGCAAAAGAAAGCAACCACATGATGATGCTGCAAAAAATGAATACAAAATAATCAAACGGATTTTTAAGACGGTCCAGAAACGGAAGAAGAAAGATTACGAAAACAAAATTGCGGCTAACGCCAAAAACTAATCCGAAACAATTTTCAGTTATATATCGAGTAAAAAAAATCAAGATCTGTAATTGAGCTAGAGCTAGAAACTGAGGACACTAAAATGAGTGTCCTGCCTAACCAATTTTTCAGTTTTGTATTAACGTTTGAGAATGTTGATATTCTTCATCCTGAAGATATCATAGCGCAAAGACAAATCGAAGCCCTAAGCACAGTTATTTATTTTCACTGCCGAAGGTATTAAATATAAGGAAAAATTGAAGGTTAAAAAATCTCCCGGTCCAGACCAAGTTCATCCCAGAAATCTGAGTGAGACTATGAACGAAATTGCCGAATATCTAGCAAACTTTTCACCCAATCATTCACAAATGGCACCTGCCCCTCTCAATGGAAAGAGGCCAACGTCACCCCGATTTTTTTACAAAAATGGACAAAAAATATCCGGGAAATTACCGTCCAATTACTCTCACCTTAGTCATAGGCAAATTGATGGAAAGTTTGATCATAGATAAAATTACAGAATTCCTAGAATTAAATCAGTTAATAGGTAACTCTCAGCACGGCTTCAGAAGATATCAGTTACCTTGACTTTCAATAGGCTTTTGACAAAGTTCCTCACAGCATCGGAATACGAGGTGAAGTCATAAATTGGATAAAATGCTAGCTCACGGACAGACGGCAGCGAGTCGTACTTAATGGAGCTTCCTCCAATTGGGGTAAAGTTACAAGCGGTGGGCCCCAAGGAACTGCGTTAGGTTCAGTTCTCTTCATGATATTCATGAACGCTATCGACAGTAACGTACGCTCGAAGATTAGTAGATTAGTAAGTTTGCAGACGATACCAAGCTAGGAAGAAAAGTGCAAACCAAACTCGAATGTGAGCAGATCCAATTATAATTGAACAAAATTATTGAATAGTCAGTAAAGTGGCAAATGAAATTCAATGTCGACAAGTGCAAATAAATGCACGTTGGTCACCATAACCCTTAACACGAATATTCAATGTCCGGAAGGAAACTGATACCTGTCACCGAAAAGAGAGATGAAGGTGTCATCATTAGTAACGACTTGAAATATAGTAAGCAATGTAACGATGCAGCCAAACAGGCAATAAAATGTTGGCATGATATCCCGCACATTCTCGTACAAGAGCAGAAATAGTATTCGCAGGTTGTACACTGCATTTGTTAGACCGCCCCTTGAGTATTACCTCCAATTTTGTTCTCCATATCTCAGAAAATACATTATTAAGTTAGAGAAGGTCCAACGTCAAGGTCCCAAACTAATCCCTTCGCTGCGAAATAAATCGTACGAAGAGAGACTGTGCGAGCTCAACCTTTATTCGCTAGAGAAACGTAGAGTCAGAGGTGACATGATCGAAGCGTGAAAGATTATAAAGAGTAAAGAAAACGTCGAGGGAGCAAGCCTTTTCACTTTTGATGCAAACGGAGTGACCAGGAATAATGGATGCAAAATTGTTGGCAAGCGTTTCACACTCGATATCACGAGCGATTTCTTCACTTATAGGGTTGTCGAAGAACGGAACAGACTTCCCACAGAAGTTGTGAACAGCGATACGATCGAAACGATTGAGTCACGGCTCGACAAATTCTACCAAAATCGTCGCTAAATAGCTCCCATCTTTAGCACTTTTAAAATTATATTCGTGAAAAATGATGTTCAGCATTGGCATTCATACGGTTAAATTCGTGCTCAGCATTGGCACTAGCTCTGTAAAAAAGGTGCCCGGCATTGGTACCTGCTCGCTGCAAAACGGTGTACAGCAATGACACCGGTCAGCATTGGTTTAACGAGGAATAAAACTGTGACAATCTCAGATCAACACTGTGGGTCGGTGGCTTTCTCTCCAGGTGCTGATTTGAGTTGTTTCGAGTATCTTGTTGAATGCTATTCCCTTCAACAAACTTTATCTTTCTTGATCTATTAAAACCGAAAATACAAAGACACAAGATACTATCTTAGAGGTTCTACTTCAGAACTAAACTTCTTATCAAAAGGCAACCCAGTTTGGGCCAAAAGTTCTGTTGTTGTCTCCTTACATTTGTAAACACTTGTAAGCCTCCACACAACAGATCCTGCTCCAGAGATATGGTCGGTGTATCGGGGAGAACCAACAGTTTTTTTTCTGCCACACAGATCCGGGGAAGAATATAGTGTTGCAGAGAGCAGAGCGACATAAAGTGGTTAACTTTCTTCCTACAGATGTTCAAATCGTAGTCATGCCTGACATTGAGATGACTACTGTTGAAGCCGTGAGTATATTTCTATGGCTGTACCCTGTTGACACAACGGCATTCTCTGTGCTATGTACCTTTCAGAATTGAAATTTTCTGTGTCTCCTTTCGTTTAAACTCATTTTCATTGTTTTCAAAATTTAAATCTATGAGTGTTACTTGTAATTACGCTCACGAGTTACCGTGGGCCATATTATTCCGTGGGGATGCCTCTCTGGCATCTCACCCTAAAATATGAAATATTCTCTAGGAAAACTGGCAACTAACTCATTTTCACCCTCACAGCAGACACTGATCCAGAGCTGCGGCGGTGCAGCGTTGAGAACTCATAGTCTTCTTTCTTGCAGCACAGATTCGATGCCTAGTGTTGCAGGGAGCAGGCGATGTTCAAGTTGTCGTCATGCTAACATGAAGATGGCCATATGTTGAGGCAGCAGGCTACTCCTCTGGTGAGCCAATTGTTGAAATGATGGCACTCTGTGCAATGCAATTTTCGAAATCTAAATTTCTTGCGTGTTTTTCCTTTCGTTTGAAATCTGGATGATTCGTTTTGCAAAGTTTAAATATATTTGATTTTTTTTTGCCCAAACTCAGGAGCCGTCCAGTGCAACTCTTTCCTAGGAGACGTCCCTCTGACATCTCACCTTGCAATGAGACATGCTCTTCGAAAAACAACAACTGCTCAAAAAACCTGTTTAGATTTTGACTTTAGATCAGCCATGGGCAGGACTTTCCTAAGGAGAAGTCCTTCCGACGTCTCACCATGAAGTGCAACTGCTTTCAAGGAACCAACAGTGTACAGGAGTCGTATTCGTCTGAACACTTGGGGGAGGACAACTACCCAGGCAACTGGGCATGGTGTTTCTCAAATCTTGTGCATATTTTTTAAATTTCACTACCCGTATGCTTTTTTCAATCTAAACTCAGTACTTAGTTTGAAGCCCATGACCACCAGCCTCTGGGGCAAGCATCTTTTTAGCCAGCTCGGTGGCCGAGTGGGTAGCGTGCCTCTCCTCACAACAGACTTTGCTGGAAGCTGAAGGTTGTTGGTTCGAGCCAATAGGCATGCCCGGCAGGAGAAATATGAATCCGGTTAATGTTTGAGCCGACAGTTAGAATGGGAACCGTCCAAAATCCAGCTGTCTGAAACCCTGAAACCTAAATGTTTCTTCTACTATCTCCACATGCCTCGGGTAGTAGTATGGGTGGTAGGCCGTAGGTCCTGGTGATGGCTGTTAGCCTTATCTTTTTCTATCCCTCCAACCTATTTTTTTCTGTATGTGTGCGTGAATTTCTGTATGTGAGCGTGAATTTCTGCGTGTGTGCGTGATTTTCAACCTTCCATATTTCTGTACGCGTGCGTGAATTTCTTCGTTGACTATCCCCCACTCGTCTTTCAAAAAAACAACACGACATGAGATCTTGTGCTTGTTTTGTTACCTTAATCTAATCTAATCTAATCTAATCTAATCTGATCTAATCTAATCTAATCCAATCTAATCTAATCCACTAGTGTAGAATGGGAGGCGTGGGGGGTTTCCAGGCAGCGTCACCTTCAGTGGGGGGGCAAATGAACGTGCTCCTCAACGGCCTGACAGGTGGCTACTCAATCTCACAGTCCAGGCAGATCCGGGAAATCAGTGCCAGCTGCTGTGGAGCGTAGTATGATAATGTAACTAAGTACGTTCTTAGAGTAGTTCGTCTAACTCAGCCATGCTAAACTAGGACGAAGTAACAGGCTTGCATGAGTATTTAAAAAAGACGGTTTTCCATCACTAAATTAATTAATATCGCAGCACGAGAATTTCGATCAATTTTCTAATTATGAGTGCACCTGCAATTTGATTAGGTTTTCCATCGCCGGAGAACATCTCTCGATCCAATCAATTTCATTATTACCATACTATAACTCATTTCTCATACGATACTATAACTTATTTCTCATACGATACTATAACTTATTTCTCATACGATACTATAACTTATTTCTCATACGATACTATAACTTATTTCTCATACGATACTATAACTTATTTCTCATACGATACTATAACTTATTTCTCATACGATACTCTTTTTCTCACTGCAGCCTTGTTGTCTTATTTGTTGCAACCTTATTCTTATCACTCTTGCACCTTGTTCTCACATCTCATGCAACCCTGTTCACATCACTCATGCAACCCTGTTCTCACATTTATTGCGACCTTGTTCTCACATCTCTTGCAACCATGTTCACACCACTGTTGCAACCCTGTTCTCACATTTCTTGCTACCTTGCTCTCACCACTCATAAAACCCTGTTCTCACCACTCCTGCAACCCTGTTCTCACCACTCTCGCAGCCCTGTTCTCACCACTCTTGCAACAGAGTTGCATACCATCTGTTGCGGTATCTGTACTTGCTGGCGGCGTTAACTTTACTCAAACAATACATTCCAACTTGATACTGATTTGTTCTAACATGTTATCGTTATTTCATTCCAGTAGAAGTAAAACAATAATTTGCGGAGTGAACACAAGTTATTCGAGTAATTGGGGCTTTTCCGGTGACCCGCTGCTGCTCCAGGCGACCATTGAGGGAAATAAATGCCTCCAGGGATTTCACCGTGTGCTGAGGGTTCTGTTCAGGACGCAGGACGCATACCTCCCTGTTGGGTTCGTGACGCATGACGCATCAATTGTGGTTACGTTCATGACGCATCAGTTTCGGTTAGAATCA
Source organism: Gammarus roeselii (assembly GCA_016164225.1). Taxonomy (NCBI): domain Eukaryota; kingdom Metazoa; phylum Arthropoda; class Malacostraca; order Amphipoda; family Gammaridae; genus Gammarus; species Gammarus roeselii. The sequence continues at coordinate 6,188 of SDVV010007650.1, read as the reverse complement.
TGACGCATGACGCATTAATTACGGTTACATTGACGACGCACTAATAACGGTTACATTGACCTCGCACTAATTACGGTTACATTGACGACACACTAATTACGGTTACGTTCATGACGCATGACGCCTTAGTTACGGTTACGTCGATGACGCATTCATTACGACTACGTTCATGAAGCAGTAATTATGGAGATTTTTATGACGCATCACGCATTATTTCCTCGTTTATGTTTAATCCTTACTCCAGGTCACAATCACAAGGTCAGCTTTTCTTTGCACGTGAAGCTAAATCAACGGTAGTGGCTGATGTGTTTGTTAGAATTAATGATACCTGATTTATCGAGGGCTCACGTGCATCCTGTATGCCCTCTTTGAGCGCGTTGTACCGAGGGTTCACGTGCATCCTGTATAACACCTTTATACGTGCTGTATCGAGGTTTCACGTGCATCCTGAATACCATCTTTAAATGTGCTGTATCGAGGGCTCACACGCATCCTTTATACAGTCTCTAAACGTGCTGTATCAAGGATTCATGTGCATCCTGTATACCGTCTTTAAACGTGTTGTATCGTGGGTTCACGTGCATCCTGTATACCGTCTTTAAACGTTTTGGATTGAGGGTTCACGTGCATCCTGTACAACGTCTTTAAACGTGTTGTATCGAGGTTTCACGAGCACCCTGTATACCGTCTTTAAACGTGTTGGATCGAGGGTTCACGTGCATCCTGTATATCGGCTTTAAGCCGATGTCTGTTAAAGTGTCATTGATCGTCATGTGAGGATAGTCACAAAACATCGAGCCCATGTTTCTTCAATAGTGTATTTGAAAGTAAGAAACTTGAAATGTTTCCACAATAAGGCGAGATTGGAATTGCATAATTTGGTTAATGCCCTGAAATATTATGAAATTGTATTTTACGCGAGTAGTTCCAGGTAGCGTTATCGTTAAACGTGCCAAAAGAAGTATAAGGGGTACCAGTACAAAAACACTTCTGCTGCTACTATCACCGGTGGGCAGAACCTGCGGTACTGGCCGCCTGTGGTACTGCCCGGCGGGCAGTACCTGCTGTACTGCCCGCCTTCTCTCAGTCCATATGTAATGGAAGAGCAATAATTTCAACTAAATTAAACGGCGCAGTTTCTATGTACATTCGTGATCGATGGGCTGGTTGACAGGGACGAATGTTGAAGGGAAGATAATCCATCAACGATTTTAATCAGATGTCGTCCATGTAGAATAATCCGACATTTGATACGCAGGACCACAGTGTGTGCATCGTGCACACGTGACCAAAGACTGGACCGGACAGCAGTGGGTGAGCCCTGCGGTGGTCAATCATTACACGACTAAAAAGAATATGTCGAAGCATTCTCATCTAAATACGAATTAGGAGTTGATACAAGAGGTGTTGAAGGATGCTGAATTAGAAGTAGGTACAAAAAACTTACACAAACTATAAACGAAGTTAACGAGGATTATGAAAAGTTAAAGAGTTAGTGAGCACAGATACCGAATACTTTTATTTGACTTGTTAACCGTAATTAGAAATCATGAATAAATCCTTCTAATAAAATAGAAGTTTTATATGTATAGACATATAGCTGTTTCCCCTAGTTAGGAGGGTGACTCTGTTAGGCTGACACAGAGGGGGGAGGCGCCCAGTCTCCCCGTAGCAAGCCCGCCGTGTCCATACCGAGGCTCGAACTCGCGACAACTTCTATTGTTTCCAGTTGGTGTCTGGGCCAAATACTTCTGAATACATCTACTTTTTACGTATTTTAGGATAGATAATATCGATAGTTTAGTATGTAAGGATTAGGTTGCCCCAGATGCCCTTAATAGATTAAGTATGGCTTTCAGTTTTGTACCCTGAAATACCATAACTGTAAAATGGAATAACATGTAAGCTGTTCAATCTTGTTGTAATAAACTGTTTCAACTGTTTCAACTGTATCAACATGCAGCACCACAGACTGACACTGTAGTCGGACACGCTAACCCCTCGTTCACAGCGTCCGTATAGAATATTTGTCCCGGAGAAGTTTTGTTTATGAGAATCAGTCTATAATAATTGCAATGTATTAAATACGTAGGCTGGAGGAGTTGACCGCCCTAACCTCTCCATCGACAACGCTGTCAAATTAGCTTCGTCGTGATTATAAAAACTCTAGTTGATTACGATATCGATTATTGCGCTGATTATTGCGCTGATTATTGTGTTAATTATTGTGTCGATTATTGCGTTGAGTATTGTGTCGTTTGTTGTGGTAACTATCGTGTAGATTATTAAGTCGATTATTGTGTTGATTATTGTGTTGATGTCTGTGTCAATTAGTGTGTCGATTATAGTGCCGATAATAGTGTTGATTATTATGTTGGTTAATGTGTCGATTATTGTGTCTATTGTTGTAGCACTTATTGTATCGATTATTGTGTCGATTGTTGTGTCGATTATTTTGTCGATTATTGTCAATGATTGTGTTGATTATTGTGTCGATGATTGTGTCGATTACTGTGTCAATTGCTGTGTCGATTGTTGTGTTAGACAATTTGCCTGCTACAATTACTTGTTCCATTTAAACTATTCAGGAATGCCATAAATGGTAATACAAATTTCAGATGGATTGCCCATCGAAAAACCCTAAGAATCCAATTCCAGGTTTGACTGATTTCCGATGTATGATACCGTCTGTGGATGACCACTCAGAGGTAAACATAACATTTTTCGAATGATAACGTCGAACGTTATTTTGACGCCCCATCAATAGATGGCAAGAACTTCTACAGAGAAAAGGCGGTGGACGAACTGCAGCCGCAATAGATGTCATCAACCTCTTTTCTGTATTTGAAGGGGTTTAAAAGGTGAGAAATGATGTGCAGCACCACAGTCATAAATGTACAAGATGTGTAGCACCACAGTCATAACTGGACAAGATGTGCACCACCACAGTCATAACTGGACAAAATGTGCAGCACCACAGTCATAACTGGACAAGATGTGCAGCACCACAGTCATAATTGGACAAGATGGGCTGCACCACAGTCATAAGTGAACATGAAGTCGCGCTCGATTTTCATGGGGTGCCTCGGCGACTCTCAACAAGGCCACTGCTGATCTACTCAGCTGGTCGCGACGTCAAGCAGAGTGTTAGACGCCCCCCCAAAAATTGAACCACCTATTATAACTTGTATACTTGTAGTTCTGGAATAAAAAAATCCCGCCTTTATTGTGTTCCATTCAATTTTGATTGCTTGCTAGGGTGAGAAATGTAGGGTGAAAATGAATTCAATGAAATGCGAATTACGGGATTTTTTTTTTTTTAAAACAATCACATTAATTCCAAATTCCAGCTTAGAGAAAAACTCTTTTATTTATTGTTATACTCAACAGGAGCTTTCAAATGATGTATTATATACCATGCTAAATTAAAAACCATTGACGGAGAGCCAATGAAATAAAAAGGTATAATTCTGAACGATTTATTATGAGCAGAACAAAACAGAAGATATACGAACTGAGAGATATATTCTTTCATTTTAATCCGGGCTCCAAATCTATTCGAATAGTAGGCGCTCCTGACTTTGGTATTTGAAAATTCATTTGCATAAATATGCCTTTATTCCTATCGTCTTCACTATAGTGTTTAGCTAAAGGGACAAATGCAATGTGAGAAAATTTAAAATTACAGGGACCAATTATGCTCAGATGAAGTTGTTCAAGAGAAAAGTTTTGGAAAAATTTAAACTTCTTGATTTTTATTTTTGCGTTCACAAATGATATTTCTAAGTAATTTTGTTTGATTCGGTGTAGTGAACATTGACTGTAGATTTCTATCTCGCAAATAGATTTTTTTCCTCTCAGTGAATGCCACTATCTAATAATTTTCGTAACTTTTATGTTTTGGAAACACGAAAAATAAATCATTGATAATGAAACTTTCTATGTATAATTTCCACATCTATATCCTTTGCCTTGTAGCCGGGGCTTTAGAATCTTGCTACCGTATCCACCGCGTGTCGTAGAAGGCGACTAATCGGGCGCCCCGTAGCCGGGAGTAGAATTGTGCTACCGTAACTCATGCGTGTCGTAAAAGGCGACTAAAAGAGCGGAGCGAAGGGGCTAGGAATCCCGTTCTCTGTAAAACCTTTCCTCGAAGACGGCAAGACGAGCGGGGGGAGGAGAGGCACACGCCTTTCTAAACCCTATTGTTAGGGTCGCTGAATGTGCGTGGCTGTAGTACGAGTGATGTAAAGAGGAGGGAGATTGGTGAGATGTTTGTGAGGAGGAAGTTGGATGTGTTGGCGCTGAGTGAGACGAAATTGAAGGGTAAGGGCGAATGTAAGTTTGGTGTTGTAAGTGGAAGAAAGTCTGGTGTCGAGGAAGGTAGGGCATGAGAAGGTGTGGTCTTGATATTGAGTGATCGGTTGGCTAGTGGCGATACCGAATGGAAGGATAAGTCCCCAAGATTAATGTGGGTGAAAGTTAACTTAGGCGTAGAAAGATGGGCATTTGTGAGTGCTTACGGACCTGGCAGCGAGAGGAGTGAAGAGGAGAGGGAGCAATTGTGGACTGACTTGAGTGAGTGTATTGAGAGTTTTGGAGGTCATTTCAATATAGTTGTACTGGGTGACCTTAATGCGAGAGTTGGAGCTGAAATGGTGGAGAATGTGATAGGAAGGTATGGCGTTCCAGGTAGAAATGACAGTGGAGAAAACCTGATAGGTCTGTGTATGGAGCAGGAGCTGGTGGTCGGGAACAGTTTGTTCAAGAAGCGAGATATGCACAAGTACACATGGGTAAGGATGGCCCATGGTGCAATGGTGGAGAGAACACTGATGGATTTTGTGCTGATATCGAGGAGAGTGGTGGGGAGGCTGTTGGATGTGCGGGTGTTGTGAGGGGATGGTGGAGGAGTGTCTGACCATCTGCTGGTGGAAGGTAGATTAAGAGTGGAGCAGAAGTCGAAGGGCAACAAACGAGTGAGAGGAGGGAGAGAGGTAGTGAAAGTGAGTGAACTGAATGTGAAAAGTAGAGACGAGGAGTTCAGCAGGCGTTGAAGGAAGAATACGACAACGTGAGAGGACAGGATCTGAGAGATGTGGAGGAAGAATGGGAGACATTAAGGGATGCGTTGCTGAGATATGCGGAGAAGGTGTGTGGTGTGCGCCGTGTGGGCGGGTGCAGGAGGAAAGGCTGCGAGCGGTGGAACGAGGAGGTCAAACTAGCGGTGGCACGGAAAAGATGTGCATTTGAGGAGTGGTTGCAGGTGAAGTCGGAGGTGGCTTGTGAAAGGTACAAAGAAAGGAGAAACGAGGTGAAGCTGGTGGTGAGGAGAGCCCAAAGGGACGCTGATGCCAGGTGGGGCAGACGGTTGTGCCAGAATTGTGAGGAGAACAAAAAGATGTTCTGGAAAGAGGTGAAGAGGGTGAGGAAGGGAGAGACCGGAAAGGAGAAAGTGGTGAAAGATGAAAGCAGCCAGTTGTTGTTGGAATGTGGTTGTGTACGGAAGAGGTGGGCCGAGTATTTTGATGAGTTGTTGAATGTCGAGGATGACAGAGAGGCTGACATTGTTGCTGTGGGTGGTGGTGCTCGGATGCCAGTTTTAGGAGAAAGACTTATTACGGACATTACCAGGGAAGAGGTACAAGAGGCGGTGGACGTGATGAAAGTAGGGAAAGCCCTTGGTTTGGATGGAGTTGCAACCGAGTGCCTGAAGAAGGGTGGAGTAACGATTGTCAAATGGTTGGTTAGGTTACTGAACTTGTGTTTTGCGGCAGGCGTGGTACCGAGTGAGTGGCGCAGTGCCTGCATTGTTCCGCTATATAAGGACAAAGGAGATAAAAATTAATGCTGCAACTCGAGAGGTATCAGTCTGTTATTATTTGTTGGTAAGTTGTACGGGAGAGTGCTGATCAAAAGGATTAGAGACAGTACGGACTGCGCAATTGGAGAGGAACAGTGTGGCTTTAGGAGTTGTTGAGGGTGTACCGATCAGATTTTTGCAGTGAGACAGGTATGTGAGAAGTACCTTGCCAAAGGAGAGGATGTGTATTGGGCCTTCATGGATCTGGAGAAGTCATACGACAGAATTGACAGGGAAGCGCTGTGGTGGGTGTTGCGTTTGTATGGAGTGGGCGGACATCTGTTGAAAGCAGTGCAGAGTTTCTATGCTGACAGCCGAGCATGTG